>JASANE010023555.1:0-111399 GCA_030248225.1 Trileptium ribeirensis
CCGAACACACCCCGTGAAGCGCGCCTGCGGCCTGCTAAGCTCCGTAGCTTCTTGGGTCTGACCAAGAATAGGTTCAAAAATTTAGTATTCACGGTCCACCCTTGAGGTTACGATAGCCGGGGTCGTATGGGCATGGTGTTAGGAAGTTGCGCCATGCAGCTGCGTCACCGGTTATTACATATGCAGCTTTTCAACCGGTAAGGAGAGACCGCTCGTGGACATTATTTAGAACCGACAGTAGACCTGCTCCACCTGGGACAGTATTATTGTCTCTGCTCTTGCTCAGCTCTTGCTTGACGCTCATAAACAAATCCTGCCGGAAGATATGTATGCGCGTTGACGGCAAAGATCGAGTCATGGAAGGTTTGTTTAGATTTTATGTAGAACCGGAAGGTGAGGCCGATCAGTTAATAAGAATGAAAGATCACACAGGAACGAACTGACATGGAGAACTTTTTAGCGCGAAATACGTGGGAAATCACTGCAACCAAACAGAATTAGCAAACCTTTTATAGTGAGCTGATTTGAAAAGTAATCACAAACTAATTGGAGCTGTTTCGAATCGGGAAAGAACAACAGTAGTCACGAAAGCGACAGCGTGGGTGTCGCAAGAGCGATGAGTAGAGAGGCGGGCCACTCCTAATTTTTACAAAAACATTAACTGATAGGTTTTGACAGATTGATTGTAATGTAATTTTTACGGGGCCTTTCAGTGATGAAGAGTCCATACTCTAGAGTTATAATTCTACTACCTACGGAATCTGTGTCGTAGGTTCGGCGCCTTAGGGCGGCGGTAGATGGTCTCCGGAACGAGAGCTCGTCCGAACGGTAAAGTTGTCAGGGGGAATAAATTTGTCTTAACTTTTTAGGACCTCAAAATTTTACTCAATTTTTTTATTTCCTATACATTTTGCCTGATGTTCCGTATTTTTTACCAATCTTACACAAATTATTGCCACTTTCCAACATATATATTCCAATTTTCGTTAATATTTTCCGCGATCTTTCAGCGTGTAATTCGGTTGATATGCGGAGCCTTCAGGAGAGGGTAAGTCAGACTTGGGGGTTCAGACGTTTAGAGGAGGTAACCCATACCCCATTATCGGCACACATTACCTACCGTCGTGTCAGAGATAATGAAACCTAGGAATAAGCAGAAGCAAAAGACGAACAAGCTGAAAACGAGTGGAGCAATGAGTTCGGAGTGATAGCGACCAGGGTTGACGAACAACCATCTAAGCTCAGGTGAGACCATCAAGGAAAATTCCTGGGCCAACACCAGCAGTTGAATGAAAAGATGCCTGCAAAGACAGAAACAAACGAGGCAGAAGCGAATAAATTAGATCCCATTAAACTGCTCCAAAGCATAGAGTCGGCGTTTGATGACAGAGAGGGTGGGGCGGTAACCACTGAGCGGGGCAAATTGTTCCATGCATTTACAACACGGTAATGGAAAAAAATATCAGACAGCATTCAGATGTGGGATGCTATGTGCCCGCAATTTATAACTATGCCCACGTGTACCCACATCAAATGTTGGTTGAACAAAATTAAAAACAGGGAAGTTAAATTGATCGTTGAAAAGTTTATATAATAGTATGAAATCTTGTCGAACATGTCGAGTAGAAAGTTTTGTATACCCAACCACCTTAACAGAGCTTCATAGCTGAAATCACATAATCCCAGGACTTTTTTTTTGCTGCATACCGCTGAACCCGTTTCAGTAATACGACGTCCCGCCATAGATAAGCATTCCATGCTTCAGAACAGTATTCCAATCCAGACCTCATTAGTGATTTATGTAAAGGAAGAAATATAGATTTCGGCTGAGGGTGAAATGCGTGGGATATTGAGTGAAGTATCCGAAAAACACACGACACAACAAAGGAGGCGTGGGCTGACGATTTCAAATAGTTTGAGATTAAACCCCAAATCATTAAATTCATTAACAGCTTCCATTTCAGGTCCGTTTAAGTGTATACAAGTGGCCAGGATTTTTATAACCATAGTTCATAACTTTGCATTTTGATACATGGAAAAATAAATAATTGTCACTAGCCCATGAGCGAAATTTAGATCCTCTGGAAACTAGGATACATCATTAACATAGTCTGACCGAGATAATCTCCTTGCGATACGCGTATGGCCTGCAATTTTACCGACAAATCTGTTCACATAGCCATCAAAATCATCAATAAAGAAAATAAATAAAGTTGGAGCAAGCACGGTACTCTGCGGGACGCCGCTATCAACTGGCACAGCTGCCGATAAAACATCCTCAATCATGACTCTTTGAATGCGATTTCGCCAAAAGTTAATTATGTAAGTTAAAACATGTCCACCAATACCACACGCTTCTGGATTGAATATCAGTGGATTGTGTTGAACCTTATCAACAGCTTTAGAAAGATCTAATTGCTGCTTCACAGAATAATGCACCCATCGGCTCGAAAATTTTTGTTACATACGACATGTCGTGCGTAGCTGTGTTACATACGACATGTCGTATGTAACCAGTGTTTGGTGCCACCCTCCAGTTTGGTATTGGTGCCCCGTCTAGTCTGATATTGGTGCTCCGTCCAGTTTGGTATTGGTGCCCCCTCCAGTTTGATATTAGTGTACCCCTCCAGTTTGATATTGGTGCCCCTTCCAGCTTGATATTGGTGCACTCTCCAGTTTGATATTGGTGCCCCTCCAGTTTGATATAGATGCCCCTTCCAGTTTAATATTGGCGTGCCCCTCCAGTTTGATAATGGTGCCCCCTCCAGTTTGATATTGGTGCCCCCTCCAGTATGATATTGGTAAACCTCTCCAGTTTGATATTGGTGCTCCCTCCAGTTTGATATTGGTGCACCCTCCATTTTGATATTAGTGCCCCCTCCAGTTTGATATTGGTGCCCCCTCCAGTTTGATGTTGGTTCCCACCTCCAGTTTGATATCAGTGTCCCCATCCGTTTGTTCTTGGTGCTCCCCTCCAGTTTGATAATGTTGTCCACCTCCAGTGTGATGTTGGTGCCCCTTCCGGTTTGATATTGGGCCCTGATAAATCCCTCAGCCTAAGTCGGGGATGCCCGCGTCCAGGATTTTCCACACCAGGCTGTTGCGTTTTAGCCATACCACGTCACGTTCCTCATCATGAGTCAGATTAGGCACCGGGAGTCAAGGCAAACGGCCTGCCAATAAAAAATTAAACATCTGTAAAAATATGCGGACCAACGGGTTTCAGCTAATATGATCAGCATGACGTACAGCATTACAAAGTAAAATATGCTCACACGGTTACACTCAGATATGCGCATATAGGCAAACAATTTTTAATTAATTTACTGATACGTAACAATGCAACCACCTCATCGAATTTGTCTAACGAATTAGTAATAATACGATGTCAATGGGGGAAACGTCTGCTACATTGTTACCATTTAGTTACTGACATTGTCATCTCCGCAGAACATATAAAACTTTTAGTTACGAATATTTTCACGCAACTCGACCCATTGTGCTGAAGTATTGGTCGAGTGCCAAGAAGAGGAAGTAGCCGGAAAATCATAGCTGGTGGCCACTCACGCGATGTGAAGGCGATTAGACAAATTTATGACATTTGCAAGTTTAAAAAAATATGAAGCTGTGAAATGGGGAAGCAACAAACTAATTGCATGGCATGTCAAAACCCGCGAGGTGACCCACTGGCTCAGAACTCGAATGTTAATTAATACTAATATAGCATATTTCTGTTTTACCCTGTTAACCGGAAGTCTTGTCACCCTCTACAAGAATAAAGTTTTATAGATGATACAAAATCTGTCAAACGGTAAGAGCGAAATGAATGAATATTTACATTTTACGTTCGCCCGAAACGTTGCTGATGTTTGACGTGTTTCTCTGTGTAAACTCTTAATTAACCTATTGTTGTTTGTATTTGGAATACGAAACAGCTGTCTTTTACATTCAATCAAATACGGATATCAGGAACGACCAGAGTGCAATATACGATAGCATTCTTTTTATAAATTCAGATTACATATACGATATATGGTACAAATTGAAGTAGTATTACATATATGCGATATAGATGCAAACTGGGAATGGCATTACAATTCAATGCAAGAGTAAACACATACAGATTGCAAAGAACATAGCTCATATATTTTTGTTTAAATTCAAATCCTTGTGGAATCGTACTTGTCACGGGGAATTTATATCTTGCATTGTATCTGTTATATGGACCTCTTGCCAAAATCGTTCGATTTCCAGTGCTTCCATCCATGCTGGTGATCTATCGGGACCAAAGTTTTTATTTCTAATTATTAGAATAAGTGTGAGCCACATTAACATATATTCGAACTGATTCAAGCTAACCCATAAATATTCCAGTTTATTAGTGCTTACCATCCAAATGATTATATTTTGCTTGCACTGATATGAAACCAGACCACTCTTTTTCGTATCATAAAATATATACTGCTAACACATTTATCTGAGATTTATGCAGTGTTTTTGAAGTCATTTGAGCATATATCTGTTTTTCAACTTCCCAACCTCCACGTGGAAGCGCCGCAGGCGCCGAAGCCATTTTCCCGGCGGCGAAAAAGCCGCACACCAACTCCTCCCTCTCCCGTCCGTACCCCCTGGGAGGCCGATGGACCCTGGTACCCCCCTTGATACCTCGGACCTAGAGCATGTATGACGAAACTCTCAGCCAAAATATCAAGCTTAAATTTGTCGCTGTGGCAAATGTTTATCAGACGTTATAAGAAATACTCATAAATTCACACGTGAGTAGTTAGTTAACTTGGCTGATTCCGGTACCATCAGCTACATATGATGCATTGTCTAGTTCATGACAGACCAATCGTATAGAAAGCTGGAATCTTTATCATGTTTGCCGAATTGTACTATCAAATGTATAATACATAAAGTGTCTTAAATATAAACTGCTAATATTTCTTCGCTGGTGTGTGGCTCTTAGGTAGAAATAGATAACCTCTGAAGTAAACTTTTTGTCAGGTGTTACGTACACTACGTGAATTTCTCTTTCTTGTAATTTTTTTATTTCTGCTTTATATTAATAGTGTTTATTGCTGCTCGTCTTTTTATTTTCCGATGTGGTGTCAAGAATTGCGTTTGATTCATGTGCAAGACATTGTTCCATGAAAGTAATTTAAGAGAGGCTGACTATTTGTGGAATTTTCAAAGCTTGATTATGTTTTTCTGATATACTGTAAAATGACATGTCACTTGCTATTTTTATGCGTTGCGAATAACAATGTTTTACTACATTATATAGCTTATTGAACTCTCTTAAGTCCGTGATATGCGCCGATCGGAATACCTTGTCTCTTTCTGTGTAGAAATTTATTGCTCACAATTTCAGTTCTCCTGCAATATAGGACTTTTGTCTTAAAATTGTAGAGGTATCCTTTTTCCACTCCCGAAAAACTTAATGTGGCGTCCAGTAGTCAGGCCAACCGGTCCTGAGAACAACTAGACTTACACCGATCTCCAAAATTAATCTGAAAAACTCACCAATTCGCGTTGGCCGAACTAAAAACCCTAAACAGCAAGCCTAAGCGCGTCTTCAATATAGAAAACAACACTAAAATATGAGCGCCGTTCGTTCACATAACCAACCAAACTCCAAACTCACCATTGCAGACTCCTCCCCCCCCACCCAAGTCTTGGAAAACAACTAGTTTTATAGCATCGGTCAACCATTGAATATGATCAATGCAAGATCATTTATTGTCGTACCACTTTGACGTTTAATTTTAGAAACTTGATGCCAACCTGGAGGGGGGGCAGCAGCATCAAAATGGAACGGTGCGCCAATATTAAATTGGGGGCACCATTATCAAGGTGGCACCAATATCAAACTGGAGCGGGTCCAGTATCAAGCTGGAGGGGCACCAATCTCAAACCAGAATGGGCACCAATATCAAACTAGACGCGTGCACCAATATCAAACCTGAGTAATTTCGTAGAGTTCTATGTACCAGTGTTGCATACTACATGTCGTATGTAACACAGCTAAGTACGACATGTCGTATGTAACAAAACTTTTCGAGTAGATGGACGCATTATTCTGTGAATCAGCAAGCAAGTAGTCGAGTCAAGCACGTAATTAGCATCTACAGAATTAAGAACAAATTTCAAAAATTGCAACAGGTCCAATGTAGTAGTACGGCCAGATAAAAAACCAAATTTAAACATATTTTGAACTGTTTGCATGGCATAGTCTTGTAGTCTTTGTTGAACTATTTTTTCCAGTACCTTCGAAACACATGATGAACTTTATTATTGGTCTATATTTTCACACTGGTGTTTTACACCCTTCTTAAGCAGTGGTATTACATGAGCTTGATTCCAGCCAGTGGGAATAACACTAGTAGACAAAATAAGCTTACATAGTTTGTGTAACGGTTGAGCCAGCACAGTTGAGGTATTTTTGAGAACCCAATTTGGGATTCTCTCTGGACCTGATGATCATTCTGCCTTGAGTTTTTGGCAACCGCAGAATGAAAGTCTAAAACAGAGAAGTCAATGTCATGTAAGTGTGCATCACCCTTTCTCGACACGGCTGGACCCACAGAGCTAACTTTCCTAAAAACAGAAGTAAAATAATTGTTAAAAGCATTAGCACAGATTTCTGGGTTAGCCGTGTATTCATTATTGATGAGTAATGGACAGCACATCTGTTTTTCTGCAAGTTGGGAACGCGTATACGCTCAAATGCATTTAAACGGACCGCAAAAGTTTTCAGCCAGTTTACGTAGATATTCGGATTTAACTTTATTAATAAAATTGCTTAGTGAACACAGTAATTTGGCGATAACGGTCTCACGTGACTTGAATGCGATGACGTTGGTAGGAACGGTGTGCATTACGCTGACGCTTGATGGCTGCCCATGCTTCATAGTTTGCTCAGACCGGGCGATGTTTTTGGCGGGCTTCTGACACAAGGGGTCAAAAACTAGTTATACCAGACAAAGTTATAGCGTGAAAGTCGGACCAACAGCCATTTACAGTTATCAGCTCAAAGTCCTCAAATTGAACTGAGCAATGATTAATAAAAGCACGCCAGTTTATGCGTCTCCACGCTCGCTTAGTAGGAGCCTGACTACGATCCGCAACAGTCATCCTTCATTAAATTAAACCAAACACTGCAATAATCGCTGAGACCCAAAGGACAGCCTATTGATACATTGCCAATTAATGATAAATCATTACAAAATACTAGATCCAAAATGTTATTAAAATGAGTGGGTTTATAGGCAAATTGAGACAGTCCGTTCTCGAGCACTATATTCATAAATTGGTCAACATGACCACGCTATGTCAAGTTTTGCCAGTTAACAGCAGGATAATTAATGTCACCGGCGAGAATAATGTATTGAAATCGCGGAGTTGTTCCAGAATAGTTTCAAATTTGTAGGTGACCTATATGCACATACAACTAAAAGTTTGGTTTTTGGCAGCTCGCAAATACAGGTAACAATATCGTTATATGCCGTGTTGTCAAAACTAGATTCATACTACTTGATAGAAATGTGAACGTAAATTAGAACACCCCCGCCTCGATACACTCTATCACTGCGAAATAGTTTGTAGTTTTGTATAAATATTTCTGCATTTGATACACCAGTACTACACTATGATTCAGTTATAAATATGATGACGGGTTGCTGATCAGAGCACAACAATCGCAACAAGTCGATTTTGTTTACAACTGATTGACCATTAAATAAAACACACACAGAAATATCAATGTTTGCCGTATTGTTTGTATTGTTGTTATCAGTGCTGATGTAGTTATAATTATTACTATCACTATCATTATTGGTATTATAATTATCATTATTAATATTATTATTATTAACAAAATAATTATTATGCGTCTTGTTGGTGTCTATATTGTTTCGCCTGATGTGCGCACAAACTAGTTTTGGCACGATTTTTCCTCGGTAAATACGAATCTGCCTGCCCGTTGCCCTTCGTGATTTGAACTCATTATACAACTTCAATTCATCATTACGTTGCGCACGGGTGAGGTCCCGTTTGATACTACACTTTTTAAACCGAAATTCTGCTGTCTTTTTCAGGTTGCTTGCATTTCGCAAGACCTTAATCGGATCATCCCGTCATCCAAACACTATCTTGAGAGGTTGAATTTTACCAGGGATTTTTGCCCACTCAAAATACTTCAATAACATTTACAACACTTGGATCAGTGTTTGCTGCCACCAACAGCTGGTCGAACAAAGCATTATCGGAGGTCGAGCTCTATGGTAAATTAAAAATGATCGGGTTAGACTGACGAGACTACCAATCATTGAGTTCGGTGAGAACCGATGAAACAAGGTCGGTGTTGCAGAGAACTGGAGTGGTATAGCCCTCAATCCTATATTGACTTGCAGGATCGCATTGGTAGTGACTTGTATCCGGAGACAATTTCGCCACAGTGTCGCTGAGCTGTGAAATTTTGGATAATAGGGCATCGATCTTTCCATCTATTGCTAATTGCAAATTCCACTAAGCATATCCTTAACAGCTGGGGGGCAACGAACACATGACCAGAATATCTAAGTGTTTGGCTTCGAGATCTGCTTGTATAGCGCCTGAGTTACATTCGCACACGCTTGTGCTGCATGGAAAGCTAACTTGCGGCAGCTACACACGACGTGAGTGTCTCCTGCGTCCGTATTAATCACTAGACCACAGTTTGCGCTGCTACAGAGAACTGGAACATCCGCCGCCAATGCTCGGGATAATCGAGTACTCGGGATCTTCAATCAATCATCAGTATATCAATATTTATAAACTATCTGAATATTTAAATCTGAATCTAGAACCAAGTTAACGTTCTGAAATTGAGTGAACGTGCATTAGGACAGTTGAAACTGCCTGGAAATTAACAATCCTTCGTCCGCGGTAGAATACACAAAACAGATAATTTACTACCGTAAGATTTATACGTGAGTCCGATTGGTGCGTACACCCGGGTCGTTCTTTTATCAGTTCTCGAGCGTAAAAGCAATCAACGAGAACGAATTTCCATTTTTCTTTATGCACGTGTATACGATTTGCGATGTAGTAACGCGTGGGTGCTGTTCGCGGTAACTATTTTGCGATTTAAACATCACATTTTGGTGACTGCGAACAAGTCAAAACGCGATTGCCAATCGCGTTTCTTTTGTACGCTATAATACACAAATGCTGTCTGATTCAGAATGTCATTTAATGAACGCGGACGAACATGGAACATGAACAATGAACCGAAAAAAAACACTACTTGTTCTACAAATACCTTAGCTATTGTCATTCACTTTGGACCCGAAGTGGGGAAACACTCGACCCACTTTGTAAAATAATATATGTATACTATATGCAAGGTTTCCATTGCCGGACATTGTCTGTAGCAGAAGTATAACTATATCGCTCGCCACATGTTGCCACTGTTATTCAATCATGCTCGGATGCACTGGTGGCTTTCGCGTGGCACATTCTTCACAACTTGCGTACAACTCACTAACGTCCATGTACATCGTGGGGCAGAAATTTCGTATCCAATATTTCCCAAAATGTCTTCCGTACCCCAAGGTGACCCCAAGAGATGGTCATGACTTGCAATTGGTGACTAGTTCATGTAATTTTGGTGTGATGTAAACATTGCAGTTGTCCGTTCTGCATGCACGTAGAATCATCGCTTGATTTCATGTCAGATTCTAACAGTAACAGCTCCGACACTGTACTATCATTCTATTGTTCTTTCTTTCACGTTATATTTGTTCATTTCCTTCGTCTCCATGTGCTATCAATTCAATAATAGCTTTAACAAACATTTTAATTTTGTTGCGCTTGCTTCAGAACATTCGTACATGATTGACAAATTTCATTGTCGCCTACTATGAGAAAACTATTATGTCTACTTTTACTTACCGTCTGCCATGGCAAAATCGGCATTCTATAAATAATGCCGTGTCCGAAATCAAATTTTCCAGTGAGTGCACTAGCGCGAACTAAGATTATGATACGGATGCGGCAGGCAGAGATCGATCAACACCGATCGGGTCGGTGCTGGCCTTGCAAGCCATATCGCACCATGTCCACGTAACTAGACGGAGCAAAGCCGCAAGTAACAGATAAAACAACTTTAGGATTGCTAAATTAAGAGGCTAAGTTAGCGGTTTTGATGACTCTGGTGCTGGTTTTGCATTTGGTTGGGTGTACATACGCAATCGCTACGTGCTTTACCGAGCAAGTAGCAAGTCGTTCGCTTGTGAGAAACGGTTAATCGGCAGATAGGGACGCTGATCAAACCTAGAGGGTTAGTCATAACTGTCTCAAAGTCAACTTGCTTGCCGATAATCCTACGCCTCTCGATTGGATAGACTACAACCGAGCCGACAACCAGTGGGACTTTCCTAGTATGTATATCAACCCGGGGTAAGCACTGCTTGCAAAATTTTTGTCGTCAGGTTAATTATCCTACTTCGCCAGAACTGTAGCTTAAAACACAAGAATTAGATCGATAATTACAGGGTACCTACCGTGGTATACTACATACATAGCGCTACGCGGCATTAATGCTAGTGTTAGTAACCGGCAGGGAAAAAGCGGTAATTGGGTGTCGGCCCGCACGATGTAAAGCATACAAGCGATATGAAAATATAAAATAAGCGTGAAATGAGCGTGTAATATATTATGAGTTGTGATTCACTATTTAATATAATTCATTGAATGATGGAATTTCGTGATGCATGAGAAAATTGGTAATGAATAGGCATTGGTCAATGACCTGACTGCGGCAACGATACGACGTCAGCTAACACAGCGTTGGGCAGTATCAACGTGTCTTGAGGCCATCAACGACCTTCATTAGTTAGCGGAAGAGTCCGAACAATCAACAGCACCAACCACCAAATTCATCAGTTCGCAACTACACTCCCTATAAGTAGCAATTCAAACTATTGCAAATTATGCTAAAAAGTGCTACTTTTTGCAGCGTACTTTTGCAGCGTAACATCATGTACCAGAATATCAACAAAAACCATCCTGCCAGCCAGCACACCACAACAAGTCAACTACGCACAACAAAACAACAGGCCTCGGGCACCGCTTCATATAACACTCGGTTGGAAGGCGGGATATAAATAACAATCATATCGTGAATAGGCATTGATTGAATGATAGTTTGGAATTTCTAGATCGTGATTTTCGCTTGGTCTACGAGTTTTGGAATTATTGACTTTGGACGATGTGGAGTTTAGACGGCTACGTTTGGAAGGTACGACGAAACTTGGTTTAGTAATATTTAAAATATTCTTTTTATTTTATGATACAGCGATGAGTTTATTGCTATAATACAACTAAAACGCATTTTCAAAGTTTGTTTTTGACGTCTTGTAGACTGCGCATTTAGACTTTGCCATAATATGAGGGCTTTCGTTACATTTTTGGAGGTCGTACTGGGGAACGCAAAAAACCACTATAGACTAACACGCTACTACAGGTACTAGAGCTTAAGCGCTTACACCACCTGTGTAATTCAGTAGATAGAAATACGGTAACCAGTGGATAGAAATTGGACGATTAGTAGATAAAAACGAAAGTCAACACATTTCACACTCCGCACATACTCAAGACCTAAGCGCTAGATTGTCAACAGCTGCACTGGCAACTTCCCTAAAATAAAACGACATACTTAGAGCTCTACACCTAAGACTTAGATAGGCTTTATAACTTCACGGTTACTCCGAAAAGCACTGCACTACTACTAACTACTACTTAGCTACTACAGTTAGTACTTACTTAGGATACTCTTACAAAACTTAGCGCGCTACTCACTGACACTTTAAGTCGCTTTTCGTGCTCACACCTTGTCGTTTGTGCCGGAAGCTCTCCCGGCGGAGCCTATGGGAGCCTACGGGAGCCATCGAACGGAACTTGTTCACATGGGCCATCGAGCGGATCTAGTTTTTTTTCCTTCCTTCGAACGGTACTCGTTGTATATCCGTCGTTGTATATTCGCTTATCTATACTTTGCCTTCGGACAGATCTTGTTCACTTCACAGCGCCCCGGCACCGATGTGACGTCTTGGACCCTTGTTCATTTCATTATTCCAACTCATTTGACTTCAGTACTTTATGCTCATTTCATAAGGTGGAAAATGCTGTGGGAAAATTTAGAGTTTTGCGTCATCCTTGTCATTTACATCTGTGAGTTTACTACAAGTTTCTGTGTATCTGTATGTTAGCACATGTTGTATGTATCAAGTGAAATTATGTATAAGTGCATGGTGTAAGTGAATAATTTTATGTATGATGGTTTTTATGTGTACGGTTTTGAATGATTACAGTGTATGTTTTATGACATTGGCGTAGTGTATTAGATATCTATGTGCATCCCAGTCACGTTCAGGCTGTTGTAAATTGTGAATCTACCAGCATTACAAGCTTAGGAATATAACTTGTATAATTGTGGCCGTAACTAGCTGGGGGATGACGGTTCAAAATGAGATTTTAAAGCCAAATGCCATAGGGCATGCCGTAGATTATCTATACCAAATTTAGGCACAATTGGCCCATCCGTTGAGAAGTTACAGACCTCATACCCTCGGTTATTTCGGGCCATAATATTTTTATTAATGCCTGGAATTATTAAGATTAAGAGAGTTTAAAACAATTAAAGATTTTAAAATTTGTGTGCCAGGGTTACAGTTTATGTACCTATCGGATTTGAGTGTAAGCCCTGGGTGTATTAACTATTACACTTACATTAGCGGAAATGTAAATGTATTTCTGCTGGATTTTCCAAATTTTGTTATGAGTTAGGGATTCCGAGAATTTTATAAAAAAGAGTCCTTTAACGCAAAACTTAAAATTTAAGTTTGAGAGAGAATTTCGTAATTTCAAGCATTTCTCGCTCTTAACTGTGTAAACCACGGATTAAAGAAATCCCTAGGTTTCTGGTCCGGGATAAAAGTTTATTTAAGCTCACGCGCGCTAATCTTAGGCAATTCAGTTATCGCAATCGGAGGTACGTACTATTCGTATAATTTCGAGGATTATTTCAAGCGGTGTATCGGTGAATCGTGTGATCGTGGAATTTATCTTGTGTTTAACGTAAGTTAATGTTTGTGTGTAATTCATGTATGGTTATTGTAATAAAGTTTTGGGAAAGCTACGTTTGACTACCAACTCCACACAGAAATTTAAACCAAATTATTCCACTAAACTGGCGTTGGGCTTTAGACACAGTGAGAAACCCCAAATCAACGTAATCAGGACTCACGCGGGTTACACCGAGCACCAAGTTCAGCACTAAGCACTAAGTGTCAACTTACTGACAACGAAGCTCAGAACATTGTGCGCTAGAGTAAAACATATCACCTGCTAAAGCACATTCTAATGGCTCAACCAGGCACTGCGACTACAAGGATAGGACTGAAAGTATGTTAAGGGCTCTAGAAAAGCAGAATAATGACATATCACAGTTACTCAAAACGCAAACAAAAACTAATGCGATTGTCGCTACATTACAAGAACAAGTCATAGACATAGATAATATTGCTTCACCACCCTCGCATCGGGCTGACTTATCCTTTTACTATGGCAAACTATGAGAAACTTTTAAGCAGTGGTATGAACTTTCTGAGCCTCTCGCGAATGCAAAAAACTGGAATGAAGCTCGCAAACTTAAAGTACTACCTGCTTACTTACGAGGCACTGCACTTGAGTACTATAGGGGTGCACCCGAACCAACAAAGCGGAGCTATGCGTCACTTATAAGAGAACTATGTAATGCACCACAGGCACCTGAGGGTGAAAAGTTCAAGCGTAATGAACTTATGCGAAGAAAACAGCTACCTAGCGAAACTGTCACAGATTTCGGTAAAGCAATCAAGGTTCTAGCACGCGGAGCATGGCCTGAGCTAGATGCTAATACCAGAGACTCCTTCGCATGTGACTTTTTCATTGAGGGACTTAGACTACCACGGGTTAAAAACTTTCTACTGTCCAGAGACCCTAAGTCACTTGAAGAAGCCATTAAGTTAGCTGAGAAAGACGAAGCTCAAACCCGACCGCTAATTAATTCTGAAACTTATGAATGCGTTAAGGGTTCTGATTCCACATTAGAGCTTGACGACATCAAGCAAGCCTTACTTAAGCTGGCCGATAGTCAGGCCATTTTACTATCGCGCCTCAATGAAAATAAAACTAAGCAAGTTAAGTTCGACTCTCAAACTGATTTAATTGGGGTTGTGAATTTCCAAACCAATCGAACTAACGTTGACACTCCTAACTATGACTTAGAAATTGAACGAATTCACCGACGGCTAGACGCGTTTTCGATCTCAAAACCGTGGTGGTAATAACTATAGGAGACCATTCCGAGTTACAGATTACAGCCGCATGAATTTCAGGAATAGGTCTCCGGCAACTGGAAACGTTCGGTGTGATTTTTGTCCCAGGAATCATTATAGTTACACTTGTCCTCATAAACCCGATCGTAACTATGGGGGATATAGCGACTCCCAAAACTATGGAGACCGCGGTAAGCAAGATTACGATAACGAGAACATGCGAGACTATCGGGACACAGGTAGGCATGACTATAGAGGAGCTAGCATGCAAGATTATCAGCACAGGTCTACTACCCGGTCGAGAACACCTTCTAGGGAGCGCGAGCGTTCTTCTTCTGGGCAGCGAAGGTATGTAAATGCTATTCAAACTACTGAAAAACTAAAAAAATGAAAACGATGCACTTAAAGATCAGCTCGAAAAACTTAAGGAAACTAAATTCCCATACTTTGTAGGATCGCTAACACGTTTAAATCTTCTTAAACAATGTGCAATCGCAACTAATCAATCACTAAGACTTGATAAAATAGCAGTTTTACTACTAACACTACACTATGTACTAATCTTAATTACTCCTGACTTAATAACTATCAGATTGGATAATGCGCAGATGTTTGAATGTGACAAAACAAAAAAACGGGCACGCCATCGCTTTACCGAAAACAGTACATTGTGTGCCTCCTACATCAGAGACCATAGAATGACACGAAATAAAACTTGTTGCACCAAGAACTGAACCAATACAAATGCCCGCTTATAAATGTATTCTTGTCAGCCATACAATTTGCTTTAAGACAGGATTTTTCTGATCTAAAGGTATTGTAATGGATCAAAAACTACTGAGCTCCGTCCATATGAAGAATGCTATCAAGCAAATAGTCTACATAAATTTAAACGCAATATTTTGAGTCAGACAACACCAACAACGTGGTCAACTACACAGGCACTTCAGGTAAAATACAAATGGTGTTGCTATGATTTGTGTAACACTTCATATAACTTAATAATACAACATGGAACTGTTGTTACATTTGATGGAACGGTGCTATCTACAGACTTAGGAGACATTGCGAGTTGCAACGCTACCAAATCATCTTGTTTAACCGATGAAGCAACATATGTGTGGGACACAGTACTTAACCGTAGCTTTTGTAAATACCAATATAAATCTTCACACACAGTTGAAATAGCTGGAAAACATTTAATAATAGATGATGTTCAGGGAGCTGTTACTTTTATAGAAGCCTTACTCAATGACACAGGCTTTAAGACATATAGAAAATTCTTCATCACAGAAGAAGGTGTTGCAGTGAGCTTTGTTAGTACAAATCTTCCACAATTCTTGTCCCAACAACAAAATACAATTATAAAACCTATTCCATTGTCTAACAAAAATATCGATCAAATAAATTTTAAACTGAACTATCTAGAAACTAAATTAATGCAAATAGAAACTAAGATTTGCGTCAGTGTGGCGCGAACTGTGCGCAAACAGGCAGGGACTTCTGCACGTCGTTCAACAACTTTTAAAAATTGACCCGACTATAGCACTTAGAACATTCTTGCAACGGGACAATATCTTTGCACAAATTTCTGGAGAGGCCATACTTATTTTTGACTGTCTTTCTGTAAATGTAACTAGAATCTACTGGAACCACAAGATTAATAACACGTGTTACGAATACATTCCGGTTGAGTTTAACAATCAAATTTGGTTCATGTTACCAGGAACAAGAGACTTAGGGTCAATGGCAGAATCAGTAACATGTGCACAACTATCACCAAGCATACAACAAATTTGATAAAACATGGATCACTGGTAATTGCTTAAGTCATCGAATACATGTAACAGAAACTGCATTAGACTTGATTTGGACTCAAAAATGGCAACCGTTTACTTTTAACACCCTCAAGGTAATATCAGTTCGTAAGCCTTCGTACTCCAGATTATTGTATTAGGCAGACGCAGCGGATAAACGATCTCGCATAGCAATAGCGAGAATAGATCGTTTAAATAATTATACCGCCGCTTTATCTTGTGATCCTGATATAGTTTACAAAGTTCTTCGAGGTGCAGGAGAAGGAGCAGGAAATATAATAGACGGATATGGATCTGCTGTCGGTCATGTCATTGGAGGAGTAGCTTCTGGCGTGACAGATGTAGTTAACGGCTATTAACTGGACCGGTACAAGTTATCGTTAACATTGTTGTCATTGTGGCTTGTATAGCAGCTGCACTGGCATTAACTTATGTGCTCTACAAATACAAAATTTGTCACATTATGTCTCATGGACTTCGACGTTACAACAACCGCAACAAAAGACAAAACACTTTTCGGCAAACTACTCATGAAATAGATATCGAGGAAACTTCTCAACTAAAACTGAATCGAGAGCCAAATCAAAATACAGAAAATTTTACTATTGATGAACAAATAGAAATGGATACTTGGCCGCCAAACCCAATCAGTGGCCTTGATACAGGTACTTTCGTAATTCCTGTATCCTTATTTGGAATGGATACCTGGGCACTTTATGACACTGGTTCTAGTCATACTATAATATCGCACAGTACTTTTACTAAATTAAAAAGACCAAAGACAACATTACCGGCCGTTCCAGCAAAATCACTTACAGGAGAGGAATTAAAATTTCGCGGCACAATTCTGATACACATAAAAATAGGTACAAAGACGTTTGTACATGTGTTCACCATAGCAAAAGATATTCTTGTTGTCCGTATGATTGTATTCTTGGTGTTGACTTTCAAAGACGACTAGGAAAAGTCACTTTGGATTTTCAAAATTATGAGCTACAACTACCAGGTACTAAAGTGAATATCGGAAAAACGGTTAGCCCGTATACTGTAACAGCTACGGAAACAGTAGTTACACCTCCACAATCTGAAGTGTACTTGCCACGATGTCGTATAAATTTAATACAGACTAAAACAGTTATCTTACAACCCCAATTCGGGAAGTTGGCTAAACGATCATTTGAAACGCGTTCAATTATAACTACTGCTAAGGAAGGCTGCGTTGATTTTGTTTTAATCAATGTAAAGCCTTATAGAACCGTACTTTATAAAGACACTCACTTAGCAGATTCATATGAACTTGAGACCAATGCACATCTTTCTTTTAGTCATTACTTTGTTGCTACTATCAAAGGCAATCAAAAAATCACAGAGCATAGAGCTACTAATATTCCAAATTTTAAAACACAAATGGAAAGTACAGTGTCTTGTTAGACAATTGAATGAGTCTCAGAAACAAAAACTTGTGAATTTACTACCAGACTTTCAAGATGTTTTCGCACAATCTAATCATGACTTAGGAAAAACTGATATCGTCAAACTGAGATCAATACTGAGGGCAAATCCAGTAAAATCTAGGCCATATCGAGTCTCTGAAGCTGAAAAAAAACAAATAATAGATGAACATGTAGCTAACATGGAAAAATCTGGAGTTATTGTTCCTTCATGCTTTCCTCGGTCAAGTTCAGTAGTTCTTGTTCCAAAAAAGGACGGAGCTACGAGATTCTGCATTGACTTTAGAGCGTTAAATCAGATCACGAAAAAAGACATCTATCCACTACCTAATTGTAATGACTTATTTGATGTCTTAGGAAAGGCCTTACTTCTTTACTTCGTTAGATCTAATGAGTGGTTACTGGCAAAGTAGCTACAAAAAATGAGGACAGAGAAAAGACATCATTTGTCACATACTCTGGTCTATACGAATGGAAAGTCATGCCCTTTGGATTATGCAATGCACCTTCAACTTATCAGAGACTCAAGGAAAAAGTCCTTCGAGACTAAACTAGAAAATTTTGTGTATGTTACATTGACGACATACTGATCTTTTCGGAGACGTTTTCAAATCACTTTAAACATATAAAGCAAGTACTTACTAGACTACGAATGCACAATTTCAAAATGAAAATGGCCAAATGCGATTTTGTTAAACAGGAAGTATCGTCTCTAGGTCATATTGTAGGCAAAAATGGACTTCAAGTTGCGCCTAAAAAGGTCAAAGCAGTACAATCGTACAGCACACCAACTAATACCCCACAACTTAAACGTTTGCTAGGCATGACTAGCTACTATAGGCGATTCATTCCACGCTATGCTACGATTGCTGAATCATTACATAACCTTTTACGTAAAGACATAAAGTTCATTTGGACAACTTCTTGTGCTGACGCTTTTGAACAATTAAAATCGTGCTTAAATAATGAACCTGTACTCATTTTTCTCGATTTCACGAAAGAATTCTATCTGCATATTGACGCTAGTGTGGTAGGAATAGGTGCAGTACTAAGCCAAAGCCAAGACACTAACTTAAGACCAATTGCATACGCCAGTCGTTCATTACAAAAGCCGGAACTCAATTATCCGACTGTTGCAAAAGAAGCGCTTGCCATTGTATGGGCAGTTCAATACTTTAGGCCTTACTTATGCTTGAAACCATTCTCTGTCAGCACAGACCACAGACCTCTTAAATGGTTACTAGAGCATCAACATACTTCACCAAGATTAACACGTTGGGGCTTACAATTACTAGAGTATGACGTAACTATAGATTATATTCCTGGTAAGCAAAACTGCGTTGCCGATGCATTATCTCGCACGCCACTTTGCGCTGCAATTCGGACAACATCGAATTCTATGCGACTTAACTCTAATTCTATAAACCACAACATATACCTTGCCGCAGAGGAAAATTTAGATTTAAATAAAGTCAAGCAATTACAAATTGAAGATCGAGAAACTAAATCGTTAGTTGAAACCTTATCAAACAACACTTCTGTCGAAATCACGAAAAACTATAAACTCATCAACGGAATATTATATAAATTGCATAGAGGAAAACTTCTGCTCGTGGTGCCTTCAGCACTACGTCCAGAAATTATACAAATCCATCATGACGACATCTTTGGTGGACACTTAGGTGTACGTAAAACTTTAAGTAAAATTATAACACATTACTATTGGCCTAAGATAAATAGTGAGGTCTCCGACTACGTAAAACGATACCTCTCTTGTCAAACTAAAAAGGGCAAAGCAAGTTCAAATAAAGTACCATTACAACCTCTTGAGGTAACAAAACCGTTCGACAGAATTGCAATAGATTGCTTTGGTCCACTTCTAAGGATAAAGCACGGGAACAAATACATAGTGGTTGTCAGCGAATACTTGACTAAATGGGTTGAAGCATATGCAACTTCTGCTATAACTGCTGAGATTATCTCTAACCTTATAGTACAGAACTTCATGTGTGTTCACGAGTCACCAAAACAACTGTTAAATGATCGTGGAACTAACTTTCTCAGTGACGTTGTTAAACAAATTTGCATTCTATTAAACACACACAAAGTCAACACAACATCTTTCAATCCAAAGCGTGATGGCCTAGTCGAAAAATTTAATTACACGATGTCAAACATGCTATCTATGTACACTAATGTACAGCAAAATGACTGGGATGAATACATCCAATTTGTACTTTTTGCATACAAGACTAGCGTCCAGGAATCTACTAACAAAAGCCCCTTTTACTTACTATTCGGGCGAGATCCTTACTTACCGTCTGACATCGCACTATTTCCTAATACTAAAATCGTTGATAATGCGCAGAACTATGCGAGTGAGGTAACTAAAAAATTATCATTTGCTTGGAAAATTCAATTATCTAAAGTCAATTATCAAGTCACAAACAAAGCAAAAATCATATTACGATCGCAATACTAAAGGCCACACTTTTGCTGTTGGAGATCGATTTCTACTTTTCAGACTAACAAGAACTAAAGGCTTAACTACAAAATTGGTGCACCCATGGAGAGGACCCTATAGAATTCTAGATGTAGACCCAACTACGGCTCTGATTCGACCATGTGACTTCACAGACAAACATAGTTTCCGAGTCAATGTCACGCACTTGAAGCGCTTTTATGGCCCTTATGTCCCACGCTCAAACTTTTAGCATCACCAAGTAGTTCTGGTACTAACGATGTTGCACGCGTACATATCCCGGTTTCTGAGAACATTACAACTCGCATAGACGCCCCAACTTCGGAAACTAATGGAGGAGGTCGATATTACTTCAGACCTCGTCATAACCGAAATTAAGAAACTTATTAGATATAGAGCTTAACATTAGGGTATAATTTTGTATTACTTTTCGGTCTTTACATATTTATTTTTCTTAGCTCATTTCAGATGAAATTAAGAGTGCAAATATTTATTTATTTTAATTTACTATTTTACCTATTTATTAATTTAATTTATTATTTAAATTTAGTATCTTCTGGGTCATTCCCATCCAGGTCTTTTTCGTCTACTTTTCAATCTTTCTTGCCTTTGAATCATCAAAACTTCTGGAAATCTGTCATCATGACTACTAAGCCGAAACCGTACAGCTTTCGCATGCGACCTGAACTTCTTCCACAGCCTATAAGGTCTCGCTGTGATCATGGAGAAACGTGCATTAGGTTTGAGGACTTCTATCGCTATGGTGATTGTGACTGTAGCGTAAGATCCATGTTCAATATCTCTGACATCATTTTGATTCAACAGCTTTTCTTCATACAACTTGCATCACGACTTGCTTACTACCATCTGATCACGACTTGCAACAGTATATATAACTACTCGGGTGCATTCGTTCACAAAATCTTGCACTTTCTGTTCGTCTTGATCGACATTAATCAACCAGAACAAGGCCAGATCTGTCGCCGACTACTAAAATTCATCGCCACGTTGAGTCAGCACTTCAAAAATATACTTATAACTTACGGACAGACAACGAACTTTAGTGGTTCGTACTGGTCCATGTTCTTAAAACATCTCGAACAAAGCAACGACCGTCTCTCCGGAAAAAACTCTACACGTTCTTCGTTAATTACATACAGCAAGCGAATGTTGTCGACATCCCCGATCTTATCTGCTCGTTCGACTGAAAGTGACGAGGCGATGCCATCGACTTCGAAGGCAGATGATAAGATATCTGTGAGTGACTTGACTCCACCAAACATCGAGCTTGTCAATGGGGATGAGATGTCTGAACGAATGTCAGTGTCAGAAAAAATGTCTGAGCTATCTGATGCAACTTCATCGCAGTCGTTTTTCAATGGAAAAATGAACTAGCCGAATTCAAAACCAAACTTCAAAATCTTGAGCAGAAATTCGGTGAAGAAATGACTTTGACTCGGTCTAAAATATACCATCTCTCTGGGAAATTCGAACACTTCTTGGCCCAATTCAATGAATTTGGTGAACAGCTATGCAAACATCAAACTGAGTGGACCACTATTGCCGATTCCACCATGTTTGAGCTGCATCTCGGGATCCAGACTATCGCTCAATCTATTGACCAACTGCAACAGCAAATATTTCCACAAGAGATTGCAGAAGCTCTAAACGGCTAAAATACCAAGCTAACTTATACTTCTTGTTGATTCTTGTATTATGTAATAACTACTTATTAAGATTTTCCTTCCATTCACTTCTGAAACGTGTTATCTTTCTACTGCAAAATCATATATTTCTGTGCTATCAAATTTAGTTTATTTCGGAACCCTTGTATAGTATCTATTTGGTATCATTTATTAAATCTGTGAGACTGGGTAAATTTTCTGCGCACTAAAAACGCTTTGCCGGTTACTCAAGGTTACTACTGTATCGCTTCGTTCTGAACTATCCTCAACCTCCATTGAGGGGAAAGGAGTGTAATATATTATAAGTTGTGATTCACTATTTAATATAATTTATGGAATGCTGGAACGTCGTGATGCATGAGAAAAACGATAATGAATAGGCATTGATTGAATGATTCTTTGGAATGGCTAGATCGTGATTTTTGCTTGGTCTACGAGTTTTGGAATTATTATTGACTTTGGACGATGTGGAGTTTAGACGGCTACGTTTGGAAGGTACGACGAAACCTGGTTTAGTTCTATTTAAAATATTCTTTTTATTTTATGATACAGCGATGGGTTTATTGTTATAATACAACTAAAACGCAATTTTCAAAGTTTGTTTTTGACGTCTTGTTGACTGCGTATTCAGACTTTGCCATAATATAAGGCCTTTCGTTACAAGCGCTACCAAAATTGTTAAAACCAAGGTTATCAAAATATGTGCTAATAATTGGGTATTTGGCTATAGCTGAGAAAGTACCGAAATTTTTCGCTCTGACCCGGTCCGTTGGAAATCGCGCTGCGGACCGAAATTTTCACCTCTATTTTAGAAGACAGAATATCAAATCAGAGCTGTAAATTTTTAGCTTCCAAAATTATCACAACCAGCTGTTTTAGCTCGCTTTGCTTCGCAAGACAATATATAAATATGTACCATACGTGTGCACCATAGTGTCTGTGTTGGCTGTGATTTATGATCGGTAAATATATAAAGCTAATAAATATGGCGGAATTTAATAATGTACACAATATGCAATGTGACCTTTGGATTCATTTTATTATGCAACCACGTCTCAATTGAGTGTACGCACAAATTTCGGACTAGATTGTGCGGAACTTTGACAAAGATACTGATCTGTCCTGAAATTTTAAATCCCTGGAATAAAATTTTGACGACAATTTGTATAAACGCAGCCGTTTGTTTTCTACGGACATGTTCATGTGATGAATTGATACTATGGGTCAGAATTGAACACTATGGTCAAAATTGCTCTAAACATTTTCCAAGGTTTTCGCTCAATATTTTTTCGACTCAAAAGTACTTCTAAAATTCTGAATGCACTGTTAGATTAATATACAAATTAACAATAACCTATTCGCGGGGGAAATGCAGTAAGTGCGACAAGACTAATTCAGTTACCATTTACTATTGTCAGCTACCATTTCGAGGCTACAAGTTAAGCTTTCTAAACGGCACGCCTTTAAACTTTCTGAGATATAGTAATGCCTAAATCATATGTACTAAAGGCAACGTCACGGCCATTTCCAGCACACACAAAGATCCATTATTTGTTCTTTACAATGAACAAAAATTCTAAACAGAAAGTTTTGAAATTTCAAAATAGCAACTTTCAATGGACATTTTATTTAACGCGTTATATTTACGTTCTTGTCACCTAATCCTTTCTGCAATGAATTCGTAATGAGCAGGAAAACTGGTTTCGTCATATTCGGCGCATCTAAAAACATTTATATACACCTGCTCTAACCTGTACCTGTGAATCAACTGAACAACTGCCAAAATAGGATAGAGTTTATTCCAAAAATTGCGGTGATACTACAGCGCAGAGGTAATACATACCTAATGTGCCAAAACAGCAAAGCGACCGCGCTTGATCGAATCATAACCTAATTTACTCATCGTTCAGCCCATCAATCAGTACATTTATGCAAAAATTTGAACATATTATCCTTTTGGGGAATCTTTAAAACTTTAAACCATAGCACGAAAAATACTGCTCTGACCAAAAGTATATACACGAAATTGTAGTTTTCGATAAAAGTTGTTTTCAAATTGCAACAGTTATAAAACTTAAAATTATAGGATCGTCAAATGACCGAAATCAAAAATTCCAATGATAATCCGTTTTGTGAGAATTTTTTAGAAAAATAGGCATTCGGTATCATTTGCGTTATGTCGAAACTGCAGCATTTATATAAACAGTGCCGGCGTTAGCACCTCGTACATCCCGACCAGCGCATCACAGCCACAAAGTCATTCACTGTTTTTGAAAAATTTTAACCACTTCGAGCAGACGAATATTTGAGTTTTTGTGTTCTCTGCGATTTACAATTTGGTAGCTTATGCGTTGGGTGTTGTCGCGTGTGTTCGATCGAAGCCATTTGTGATTATATGAATCTTGAACCTTTAAGCCTTGCAGGATCTAGGCAACTCACAACTATATTACAAACGCCTGGTGCGTTCGTTCTCGAAGCGTGCGGCACGTGTGATTCCTGACCACCCGATTAGATTCGTACGACTATAAAACGAGAGCGTGCACGGTGTGCTTTCCCAGACGAGAACCTCGCATATTCTACTTTCGCTTCACAAAACCACTGCATAGTAACACATCGACCCACACCTGATTAACCGAGGCGTTACTAGCTGCGAATAATACTTGCCATCGTGTAACCCCAATCATCGGCCGCAAGTGTGACAGTGTATTGGGGTGTAAGACCGGTATCACACGTAGCTTGCTTACCCTCATTCAAAGAAAAACGTAATACTTGAATTCCCGTGACATGAATAGCGAAACCTACCTTGACTGATAATGTCTAAGATTTCTGCTTTTGTCTTGAAAAGAAAAAATTTTTCCCTTAGCGGCTGCAGCTCCGGACCTGGTATCTTTGAATGGTGGAAACTGCTGCAATTATAATCCTAATTTGATTTGTCGTGCTAATTTCTGATGTCACGACTTTTAATGTATTATCTTGAATTCTAGCTACAAGTGATTGCGGACGAATAAAAATCTGCGGTGTTCGTTTGTGATGAAGCAATAAATCAGCACGGTATTGGATGCTATGTTGTTATTGAGGCGCTTTTTGTAAACCTTAGAGATGTAATACCTTTCTTGTCGTAGAAAAGTGACAAGTGTTCACTGAGGCGCACCAAGGAACCCAATAACCGGCTACGACTCGGTTAGGAGCACTGGCACCGGTTGTCAGAAGTGCCCTAGGTCGGTCCAAGAAAGTACGATCGGAATGCGCAAACATGCGGTTAGGGTATTTATTAGGGCAAGCTCCGGCCCTCATAACCTCACATAGACGCGCGTGCGAAACTTTTATAAGTGAATAGACGATAACGATGCTCGTGTCCCCGTTTGTCGTTGCACAGTTAGAATGAATAACGGGTTATCGAAGGCGACCACGCAAAATTTCGTTGGCTCTATATTCCACATGTGCTGAAGCAGGGGTTCAGAAATGGGCTCCCCTGAGGCGTTGGAGACCTCTAGGCCCTGGTCTAACCGCATGATGGTAATGCTTTACTCTCCCTGGTGCACCGCAGGGTTTTATTTAGCTTCACAGTTTTAGAACGAATTACGGGTTATCGAAGCTGACATGCAAAATTATCGTTGCCTCACATGAAGAAACTATGCCATATGTGCCGCAGCAGGTGTTCAGATGTGGGTTACCCCTGAGGGTTCGGAGCCCTCGAGGCCATGGTCTAACCGAGTGAGGGTAATGCCCTGCACCCTCTGGTGCGCCAAGGGGATAATTTTTGGCAAAGATTAACACAAAATGTTGTAAAAACGGAAACATTTGTGGCAAAATTGGCAAAAATAGGATATAATTGGTAAGAATCTTTGCGGAGGTCTACTTCCAGTACCAATATGACGGCCGCCTTCTGAGAGCTTCTACCCTCCCTGACAACCCACTCCGCCGAGTGTCTGCATCCCTGAGACGATCTTCCGTCTTCCTCCCTTCCTCCCCCGACCCCGGCTAGCCCCATGAGACCTCAGAGCTTCTTCAGAAGGTAGCAACTATTCGATTTTGAATACTGGTGATTCCTCCAGCGTAGGTATGAATACTGAATCTCAACTCTAGATCTTTACGGCTTAATAATAGATTTAGCGAAATAATTTAGGTTTGAGAGCACTATATTCCTTTTTGCCAATGTTTGCGACATCAAGGTTTTTTAGTATATATATGCTGAATGGCCAACGGTCATATTTGTCATTCGTTAGAGTGCTGGAAATGACCTTGATCTGCCGCACGCTTTGTGGTACCGCGCCTACTATCATTTCAATATTGAACACTATGAGAGTTCACCTTTGTGGCAGCAGCTTCGGTTCTGTTAACCGCTGCCCGTTGGATATTACTGTTTTAGTTGACAGGAAACCATCGGGGCTAAGATATTGCCACCTAAGAGCAGGTCCACTAAGAACTAATAAATAAGCTCTACCTAAGAACCATTACTACCTGATGTTCCGCACGTCTTGTACCGCTCTCCACATTGCTAAAGTTACACGATTAATTTTAGCACTTCTTAGCAAAATTACAAAAATCTTTAAGAATAAAATAGGGAAAATTATGATGAAAAAATTGGAGAGGCTAAAAAAATTTTGAAAAGCACCGGGAATATACCCGCTGAACCGACAGATTTTCAATATAGGTACTTTACGATAAACAGGTTAAGCATCACTGCGGCATGATTACAGCTGCCGCCCTTGATTTTGCTTGCAACCTATATAGGATGTATGTCGCCTCTTTTTCTCATGTTCGCAAATCCCGATTTGCAACCCCGTATGCTGGAACCCGCTGAAACCCTGAAGTGGGTGCAACGATATGAGTCAACTTTAAAATACGACTTTGCTGTTTACTAATTGCGTGTTGTTTCGAAACAGATAAAAGATGACATATTCTTACGTGAAATATTTCATGCCATAATACTTACTTGTACGATTAGATTAACATCATAGGGTGTCATTATGCATATCACTTCAAACCTGTTGTATCTGAGGTTTGGAGCGTAGAAAGCACAAGAACTGAAGAGTAAAGCAAATAGATATTTTGAAACCAAGTAGAAAGCAAAACAAGACGACGGAAATGCACAATCGGTACTCCCGGTATACTGATTACCGCTGCTGGGTAGCTGCATATACACCGGAACAGACACAAGATTCGAGAAACACATAAACAAATTGAAATTTCTAGAATGTTCTTCAGTCACGTTTGTAACCAACGTCAGCATGGAAGTTTCAAGAACAAATTAATTTTCTACTAGCGCAGTGGCAACAATGTTTTCGGAGAATAATCTAGAAACGACATCGCCATGACACCTCCACGCTCATCCTAATACTCCCGTAAAGGCGAAAAGAGCCTCTTTGGATTGCGGGCCCTCTTGTATCTTATTGGAAATGTTGCACCGTACGCGGGTGTCGCAGGTGTCCCTTGATATTGCAGTAGTTGCAGGAAGTGTCGGTGAACCGGCAATCGTTAGCCAAGTGGTCTTTCTTTCCACAACGGTAGCAGTTCTGCTTAGGAGCTGGCACGTCGTCGTTCGTCTTCTTCTAAGTAGCCTTAGGAGAAGATACTTGATTTTTCACCTTGTTAACCGATTTGGGAGGTACCCTACCCGCGGTTTCCTTGGCTAGTCCGGCAGCGTCTTTCTGGATGGCGATCGAAATGGTCTTGGCGAAATCTAGTTCTTCGCTCTTGACCTTGAAGAGAGCCTTCACCACTGCTTCATTGTTGACTGAGAAGATGAATCTGGTCCAAAGAGCTTCGTCTTGTGGGTATTTGATGAACGGGAAGTTGCATGTGGCAGGTTCTTGGCGGATACGGGCGGCGAGTTCTCGGATGGCTTAACCAGGTTTGCGTTTGCAGTTCTATAACTTGAACCGGTCACGGACAGTAAAGCGCTTAGGATTAAAGTGGTCCTTCATGAAGTTGACGATTTCGTCTATGGTACGATCGTTGATGCCTTCCGGTGGTGACTATTGTCTAGCAAGATTAGCCAACAGTTTGTGGGTGGTGGCGGACTGATTGGTCAAAAACACTTGAGGCTTCTTGATGTCTGGAACAGAGTGTGGTCCAACAAACGTGCAGAACCGGTCGTAGTTTCTGGTGCACAACTTAAAATTTTAATAGAATGAAGCGAAAGCTGGGGTGATGCAGCATTAGACTTGCATTGGTCATTAGACTTGCTCCGGTGGCAGTAGTCTGGAGTTGCTGCAAAAACCGCTCCTCCATCCGTTGTTGCTGTTGTTCTACCTGTTGTTGATGTTCCTTTCGCTGACTATCCATTGCTGCCATCTGCTGCTGTTGCATCTGGAGTTGTTGACTCATCAGCTTGAACAATTCGCTAAGTTCCGCCCTGATTGACAATGATCCTTCTCAATCTGGCGATGTTCAGGGTTTTGTCGGGTCTTCACCAGGATCCTACTCAGTGTGCAACTTGATTCTTGTTGTATCCGAGTGTCTGGGCGCAGTTAACCACAAGGACTCGAGAGTAAAGCAAAGAGATTTATTTCAAAACAAGTAGAAAGCAAAACAGAAGACGAAAATGCACAATCTGGACAATAGGTACTCCCGGTACACAGATTACCGCTGCTGGGTAGCAGTACATACACCCGAACACGAACATAGCTACAACATTTGAAAACATATAAACAAAAATGCAATTTCTATAATGCTCTTCAGTCAATGTTAGCGACAACGTCAGTATAGAAGTTTCGATAACAACTTCATTCTCTACTAGCACAGCGATAACAATGTTTTCACAGACTAATCTGGAAACATCATCTCCGTGACAAAACGTAGGGCCTAAAATTCAACTTATGCCTTACTATAAGCGTAGTTTCGTTGTGACAGTTGGCATGTAAATGACTTACACCGAAAGTGTTAAATAATCTCAGAGTTTAACACCACTTAGAGAATTTTTGGAACAAAGTAACCAGTATCCAAATGTGATACAATTTTAAATTTTGATGCAATTATCTGTGGTGACTTCAATATCCCAACGCTGCGCTGGCCCAAACCCCATCTTTTGGCACCATGCCAACTAATATTTAAGCGAGCTCTTTCTGAAAATCTGTTGTAACAGCATATTACCATCCCAACGCGAGCCTTGAATATGCTAGATTTGGTTACATCAAACTGCAGTAAACGGATACAAGTTCAGCCTGATGTTGGATTCGGACGCAGTGATCACGGCGTATCTATGATTATCTCCATCGCTGCTGCTCATTGTTAATCCCAACTTGCTGTAGCAGTCCCTTTATTTTTCAAAGCCGACTATGCTGCCATCAATGCCAACTTTTCATGTTTTGACTGGGTAACCGTTTTTTCCGCGTCAACGTGAAAGAGTCTTGGTATCTTTTCAAACGAGTGTATGGGACGGTCACAGATTGGTTCGATCTCGTATCGCTGCCATCTACGCGTGGGCATAGTACCCCTGGCTTAAACACCGGAAGGCAACCAATGTAAGAAAACCAAGAAACACGCCTGGTCGCAATATAAGCGATCTGGCTCCCTCCACGCACTTTATAATGAATATCAGAGAAGAGCAACTGATTACCACAAGGCAGCAGTAGCGGCCCGATTTTTATGAAAGACAGCTTGCGTTTAACATTGGCCACAGCAGTAAGAAATTCTACCGATACGTTAAGAGGTTTATTAAACGCAACCTTTCGCATGGTTGTTGACGCGCATGGTGTAAACCTGACTGATCCAGGGGGTATGGCTAACTGCATCAACAACCATTGTGGGTCAGACTTTGTTGACGAACCTGATGGTGATATTCCTTTGCCAGTAACAGGATGGTCATCTGCATCTATTGCTGATGTTGATTTCGATGTGGGCAATGTCGCCTGCCAGCTCGAGTCTTTCGATGTATCAAAATCGTATGGACCGGACGGCATTAGAAACGTAATTCTCCAACGCTGTGCAGACATCTTTGCCATTTCACTCTTTCTCATGTTTAGTATTCCGTTGACGACGGCTGTGTCCCGATTGATTGGAAATCATCTAGTATTGTCGCTATTTCCAAAGCGAGTAACTCGCAAAAGTTGGATGATCTGCGTCCCATATCACTTACCTCTGCCTGTTCAAAAACATTAGAGCGCCTCATTTGGAAGACTCTCCTTGACTTTCGAACATCAAACAATCTGATCAAGCAGCATGGCTCACTTAGCGGGAGATCTGTTGTTTCCAATTTCCTAACCTCTTGAGAAAGCCTTGTGTCGGCTTTCGTTGACCTAACCGTGTCTGGTCTATATGTTATCTACATTGACTTCCGAAAGGCATTTGATACTATCCCAACCCGCCGTCTGTTACACAAACATGAGTGTTCGGGCGTACGCGGGAGAATCATGGCTTGGTTCTCCGATTTCCTAGTGGGTCGCCGCCAACGAGTTGTATCTTGTGACGTCACTACCCCGTGGATAAATGTGCGAAGACGAAATCCGCGAGGAACATTTATTGGGTCTCTACTGTCTCTACTGGTCTGCATCAATGACTTGGTTCTCATAGTCAATGGATTGTGTGACATTCATCTGTTTGTTGATGACATCAAACTTAGGCGACGTATTTACAGCCTAAACGATTGCTACATTCTTCAGGAAGCCATCTCCCAGTTTGAATCTTGGTATGATGAATTCCTTATGGTCCTCAAGTTGGCGAAGTGCTATACATTTCCTATGCGACCAAGCCATCCTTTTACTTATCGCCTTCGCGCTGGCGACATATCAGCTGTTTCTTCGATCTGCGATCTTGGAGTGACCATGTCCGATGACCACCGGTTCAGTTTACATATCGAAAATATGGAAAGCCAGGCGAATAAACGTATAGATCTTACCCGACGGACCGTTGCCTATCGATCACCAGCTGTTAGAACACCTCTGTATAAGGCGTGCGTCCGCCCTATTCTTGAATATGAGAGCGTTATTTTTATTCGATTGGATATTCGACGTTGATCAATCGCTGGGAGGACATCCAAAATCGATGCCTCCGCCTTTGTCATAACAGCAACCCTGCTGACTGTTCAACGCAAGCCCAACGACGCCAGACGATTAATCTCTTCTATGCGTGCAAGACACTGCACATGATGACTACACTGGAACCGGACAATCTGTTTACTCGCTCAGTTACCCGCCATCTCCGCGGTAGCAGTATGAAACTTGCAGTGAAATATGGCTGCACCAATGTTAGACGCCATTCGTTCAATTAAAGAGTAATTAGTCATTGGAACTCACTCCAGGACAAAGTCGCCACTGCCAGCACTGCCACCACATTTAATAGTCGCTTGCGAGGCACCAGACATAGTGTCGCCGCGACATAGGGTGCCAAGTCTATAAGGTGGTTCTATAAAGTAAGGTAATTCTATACCTACGAGCGTTTTATACGCACATATAAAGCCTGAGCAATCCTTATCCTACAACAGACAAGTGAAGCAAAGAACTGGGTTTGCGCCGACGGTTGTTGGGGTTTTAGCCCAATCCAATGGCTTCATAGGTTTACTGATGTTTACATAGTACACCTTTCACTGCTCTTTAAACAGACTTTTATTAGCTGCCAATTGGAGTTGCAGTGTTTTGTTGCATAAAGTTAGTTAGCTATTGTCATCTTAAATTACTTAGCCAGCATAAATTACTTGGCGACTTTGACGTAAATAATTCTACTTGTTATTTTTTTAATTATTGATTGAGGTAGGGGTAGGTGGGTATTATTTTATGACGGCTATCGGTTATTAAATTGCGATGGGACATCGTGGTCAGCATATTATTTTTTAAATTATTGATTGGGGTAGGGGTTGGTGGGCATTCTGGGCTCTTCATTTCTCTCCCTCTTCAAATTTTGCCTGTGGGCAAGAACCTGTGGGCCCCCTGGTTTCGAACCGGGGGGCGCCCAATTTTGCCAGGGGGTATTTTGCCAAGAGAATAACTGTTAAAACCCGTGTCAGAAACACTGCCAAAACGCTTTTGATTTAGGGAAAAGCTATTTTGAAGCATATTTTGACAAATAATGCGAAATTTTTGGCTTCAGGGCGGACTTTTAGTATATTTTGATCGAATTTTTTGTACTTTGGACCGATTGGAAACAAAAAATCTTCCAACAGGCGGTGAGCCGAGGGAGCCCAAAATTTTGCCAGGGAGCATGAACCGGGGGCACCTGTTCTCTACCAGGGAACTGAAAAATACCTGGGCCCCCACCCCCCAATTTGGAGAGCCCAGTTATTTTATGACAGCTATCGGTTATTTAATTGCCACGGGATTCGTCACCTGAAGTTATGCGCCTAGAGGTGTGACCAGTAGTACAACGGTGGGGAACTAAGTGGTCGCCTTTTAGCGCGTGCCTATTCTTTAACAACGTTATACTTCGGCCTCTGGAAACGGTATAGATTAGCTCGATTCACTCCGATTTTAAACAGTTCAGTACCAAAGCCGTAAATGAAATATTTATTTAAAACTGTTAAAGTACAAGTAAGGCACAGTTATTTTTGCACCGTAATTTCCTGAGCTATATTTGGCAGCGACAATTTTGTTTCTTTTACACTTCTATACAGTCCAAAGTTTCGGCTAACTTTCCTTACGAAGCCACTCCATAATTTAGTTCTCTTAGCTCTAAAGTATCTATTTTCTAACATTTAAGAGTTATGTATCGCTTATCCTATTAAGCCTCTTTTGAGGTTTACACCATTCGCCCCGGACGGCTGACGACGGTGAGAGTACCTGGTTACCTCAACTTAAGTCCTTAGAGTTACGCTAAGTACCGACCTTATTTAATCCGCAGCCCCCGGTCGGCCGACCATGGCGTTAACTTCGATGATAGCGATTGAGAGTTAGATTAGACATTACTTTGATTACAGCTCTTGTGAGTTCATACTACTGGCCTCCGGATGGGTGCCCACCTGCAGGTGCAGGGTTATTTAATTATCTGGCCTAAGTTCCTTAGAATTATCGCTAATACGGCCGTTATATTTCTATGCCTGTCCCCGGACGGCTGACGCGATACGCTATTATAAGAACTGTGTAATAGTGACAAGCTACTATTCCGTTAATTTCTCAAGAATCTCGATCCCCGGACGGCTGATCGAGTTGGTAATTAGGAAGGAGTTACTCGATGGGTAATCTTTTCCACTCCCTTACTCACCCGGTCTTCTCAAGAATAACACTATTTGCTAGACCTCCCCGACTGCTGCAGAGCCTAGTAAGTGGTGCTACTACCCAATGAACGCCCTACTCTGCTCTCCCGGGTATGTTTCTCACTCGACGCTTAGGGCCGAAGTTGTGAAATATTACTAATTAGTAAATAGATAATATGCCATCAACAGTACTAATAGATATTTACCCCTATGCAAGAGTAAACTTGAGATGCTCCCCAACTATCCTCTTTTGACACCATGTACAAAACGTTGTTAGTGAACGAAACTCGGATTTCAGTAGCCGTGTCCGATTTCGATATTTTTCTGTTCCATAACGCCGTTAGCGAATGCAATTCGGTCCCTGTACTTTAACACCAATGTGTTCGCAAACATTTTCAAATTATAATGTATGAAGTATGAAACGGACTAATTTGTGTTCTTTAATGCAAAAATGAAATTTGTGTTCAGTGAACAACTGAATGGCAATTGCTTTTGACAAAAGAGCACAAGATGGTGAGAGGCACAGATTACCTTTACGCATTCACTATGGTTTTTAATTGGGAAAAATAATATAATAAGGTAAAGCTAAGTATTGTTTAAGATTACCTATTTGTGACGCTTGGAGCCGATAGCAGGTTAGTTCTTTATCCAAAAACACAAATTCGAAAACCGGATAATTTTGATCACACTACGTCAACTATGTGTAATTCTTTACCCATGAATCCTGGAATATGAAACGTAATCCACTCAAGACTAATAGGTGTAAAAATCATAAATCACGGAGTTGCTTTGTCGGAATCATAAAGAAAACCATTTGAAAAGTAAGCTACTTCTTTACTGTATAGCTATGTAGCCGCTCACCATTAAGATTAAAATAATTAAAGATAATAGTTGCAGCGTAATTCTTTTACGCGTAACCGAAACCCGGAAGTTTAGCGAGAGCCATACTAATTCCACACGTAATTCTTATGCTAGCAGAAATGCTACAAAAACTGGAGCTATAAGTTGTAATAAACTGTAATCTAACCGTTGTTCTCCGCGGAGGTCAGAGTACAACTGACTAGTAGGAACAAAATAATGCTAACTTCTTGTTATCTTGTAAGAAAAGCAGATGCGATTGTGCGAATTAGCATAATCTTTGAACAAAACAAGGAAACAAAAATAAAACAAAATCTCAGGACGTAGAAGTGAGGGAGGGATATAATGATGATTTGGTGAAAATTTGGGTATTGGGAACTTTTGGGATTTTTGGAAGGATTTGGACCGGGATTCTCCCCTGTAGCCTACGAACTACTAACGATGTTGTCGGGGGTCCCGTAAGCTAGGAAGTAGGCCATCCTGAGGTCCAAATTCCTCCGAAAACTTCGTAATCGGGTTTTTACATTTTTTTCGCTCATTTATCGGTCTCTAAAAATTTAGTTTTTCAAAGATCAAAATTTTATTGATTTTAGTTAATCTAATTTGTATATTTTTCTGTTTATTTTATTAGTTAATTTATCTACTAAGTTTAGTTTTAGTCAGTCTTGGTTTTCGGAACTGGCGGCATTAATGTTTTTGTTTACACATATAACTACAACCAATTTATATTTCACAAAAGATGACCTAGCTAATAGTGCCGGGGCAATTGTTGCGTCAGATAAACAGTTTAGCTGTTTACGGATTCTATTGTGGCTTACTGTTACGGAATGAGTATCTTTATACTATAATAATGGTTTTCGACAGATTTTTTATACTTGTGATATCGGGCATTGAGATTGGCGCTAAAAGATTTGCTCGTTACTATTGTGAATTTATATGGCATTGTGTTGGAGAATTTTAAACGGTGTACGGAGTCACAATTGATAAGACTTCACATATAGGTATTGTAGATTATACTATTAACTAAATTAACAATATTATACTTCCCTAATAAAACTTTAGGCGATCTATAACGTTCTTAATAGGAGTAGCAATCTAACAAATTATAGGAACTAGTAATAGGTTAAAACTTCGACCCGGAATGTCCAGTGAGCAATACTAGGGCGAGAAGAACATGTGGGTTGTAGGGTAGCAGCATTGCTTGTTGGGTCTGCTAGCCATTCGGAGGTGGCTCAGCAAGTAGTGTTATTCTTGAGAAGACCGGGCGAGTAAGGTAAGCGGGTTCGATAACCAACATCTCGAGAACTCTATAACTATTAACTAGCCAGTTGGATAGCCATTCAAGGCCTGAAGATTGAGCAAAAGTTGAACTATCTAGCAGTCGACCGCTATTAGTTTATTATAAGTAGCCAGCCAGCCTTTCGGGGGTGACTACAAAATATAATATAACCGGCACGTAATAGCGTAATCCTAATGCTCAGGTTAAGGTAATCAGATAAACGTACGCAGCCAGCCACTCGGGGTCGTCGTATCAACTCACAAGAGCTTTAATAAAGTAACAGATAACCTAAACTTAACCGGTTGTCACTCAAATTGTAACTCGTGAATAAGGGCTGTCTTAGCGTAAATCTAAGGACCTAGGATCAGGTTCTTACATAAACGTGCGTCGCCAGCCATTCGGCGCGGTCGTATATACCTCACAAGAGGCGTATATAGTAAAACAGTACGTAACCTAACCGCAACGCTAATAATCCTTAGGGACGCGTTTCTGAGAGTATTAGTGGCCATTAGTGACCAAAATAGTGATATCTAGAGTCAAGTGAAGTATCCGGTGTTTTTAAAAGCGTGATCTATAAGGTGGATACTAAAGAATCGTATCGAATTTGAAATCCGACGAGTACCAATTGCTTAACTATTGTTCCTTAACGTTTTATCAAGTTTAGCAATAAACGTTTTCTGCCACGCGTTTGGTGCTCATCTATCTAAAACCACGAGTGCTTCGGAATTAGTCACGCCGCAACACGAAATATAGGGCACGAATACTGATCATGGAAAGAAGGACGCGCGCATCAGAACGTCCCACCGGCATTCTACTGGTCACACCTCGGACCACGCAATCTTCTGGTGACGAATCTCGTCTTCGTTTAACTACCGATAGCCGTCATAATAAAAAGTACCCGCCAACGCCTATCCCAATCAATCTTTAAAAATATAGCAGGTGTCGTGTCTATTGTGTTGGGTGTCCGGTATGCTACCAAAGGTCCCATGGTCCTAAATCTCATAAAATTTAGTTCAAAATTTTTATTTTACTAAATTCTCTATTATACGACTCCCCACCCAAACCTTAATCTCAAAATGTTATTTTTATTAAATGTAATTAACTTAAAGGCAACGAATTGCTTTATTATTTTTGTTAACGAATTATGCAACAACATCATATCGGGTGTCCCTTTTTGTCAACGATACTATGGCGCATCGTGATATCTCAAGCTTTTGACTGTGCATTACTGCAAGCCAATCTTATCACAGTTTTTAAGCGGGTACAAAGGTACCAAGTGAAACTATCGAAGTATTTCCTGCATCGTTCTACTGTCCAGTATCACTCGGCGGCAGCATCCAGCAGTTTCAGTCAATGCGAGATGTATAAAAAATTTCCGACCATCTGCCTTTCAGCAAAGATTTTTATTACTCGAAACCAAAGCGAATCAGCGCCAAGGTTTTATGCACCGCACGTTGGCCTCACGGGATCCCGAAATCGTCATCTTACTGTATAAGGATCCTAGAATCTATCCTGGGATTCATCGCAGCTGTTTGGTGGCCTCAATATGGAAATGGCAACGACCACTTGAGAAGATTCAACGTTGCTGCCTCCGCTCGTCACCTCGCGCCTATGACGTATCTTCGCCCAGATGTCGACGCGATGCGATTGATATGATTAGCGTATACAAAATCGAGGTAACCCTCGACTCTGCCCATTTCGTCTCTCGACCAATCGGCGCTGTACGAGGACACGAGGAGAAACTGTTTCGACCCGCCTTACGAACTAACGTGCGGAGCCATTTCTTTGCTTGTCGAACCGTCAAACTATGGAACGACTTTGATAACTACACGTTACTTCAGATAATTTGCACAAGTCCAGACGTAGATTGGTAGAGGAGCGTAGACTGTCACGATAAGGCAAGCACTATCATAATGCTAATGTACTACCCGTATAAACGCCATTCTGCTTTTTCAAACTCAATCGAACCTTGCTCTAATGCGAGGCGTGTTATACTCCAAAATGGTCGATGGTCAAACCATAGTTTGAACTTGTGCAATGAATTCTTTCAATTTGTTTTATGGATTGAAAATTGGTACGTAAGCACAAGCACCTCTAAACCCTTTCATGATATGATCTTAAGGTATAAGCTACTGTAAACCCATGCTGACGCTCCTAGTTCTCAGGGGTAGCCTGGGTCTTCGAGAGGTCATCTCAGGGTGTAGAGGCTTTTGTGAAGGTCCTCCGGAGGGTACTGAAAAAAATATAACGATCTACCCTCTTTCTAAAATTGACATTTTTGGTCATTCTAGCAGGCAGGCATGAATTGAAAATGGTCGTCTGTCTTTATATTCTTCAGTAATTATAATTTCATTCGCACGTGCTGATGCTTCGAGGTCCTAGAGTGGCTGGCGGGAGGTCATTTCACTGTGTAGAGGCTTTTGGGGAGGTCCTCCTGGAAAGTGCTAAACAGTTGGCTACCGCCTCCACCAAGGACATTTTTTACCAATTGTACTTCATTTTTGCTAATTTTCACCATAATGTTTTTAATTTTGCTAAAATTTTCCGCGCGCCGTCGGCGTAAGGAGTTGTGCTGGGTAATAGACCACGACCGCAATGAAGGGAATGGGGTGAGAGGCCTCAGGGGTTGTAGCGACTACTGAACCCGGCTTCGGCTTGTACGATTTAATTATGTGCAAGGACGAGCTATATTTGTTAGCGAGGGAGCTCTACGTTTGGTTTTAATGTAAGATGTCACATATACATCGCTGCTTTAATACGAAAGCTCCATTGGAAAGCGGGATTGTTTCTTTTGATATTGAAGCATACCGGCTAATACCTTCTAATTTAGCAAGCGCATAGCAAGGTATTGATATAGATTTGACCGGCAGAATTATTTTATCCTTTCATTTTTATAGTTGCGCAGTATTATGGAGCGGAGCGAAGCGAAGCGTTTTTGTTTTCGTCAGATATGGTAAAATTCGCACGTCCGTCGAACTTCTCAATATCAGCTGGGACGATCAAATTTTTTGTTTGAAAGGCTTAATATCCTTATGCTTAAAGCACTAGAGATATAATTTTTCGTCAAAATCTGCTTCAGTAAATTGGTAATTAACTAATTAGGTACGTGTGTTAGCCTATTTTTAGCATTTTCAGGTTCAATTATTTTTTATAAATACTTGAATATATACAGCTATTATTTTGGTGCGTATAGCACTTCTCGCCATGTTCATTACGAATCTGGTGTATATTACTATTCGAAGGTGTTAAAAATTAATTTTGCTACAAACTTGTGTTTGTACTTGCGTTATTTCTCGCTCTGAGAGGTTCTTTAAGGAATTACGACATGTTTGAAGCAATGAAACAAGGATTGGGCCAACTTAACGAGGAAACTGAAAGAATATTTGCTGGAGTTCTTGAGGAAACACGGGAGCTTGTAACCATTATATTGAATGTTCCAGAAGCCCCATATATAATCCAAACGCTTCGCATGTAGCAGGACTGCAGACGGAAAAGGTACTAGAGATATAGTTTTTTGTCAAAATTTGCTTTATTAAATTGGTAATTAACTAATTAGGTAGGTATGTTAGCCTATTTTTAGCATTTTCAGGTTCAATTATTTTTCTATAAATAATTGAGTACAGCTATTATTTTGGTGCGTATGTATAGCACTTATCGCCGTGTTCATTACGAATCTGGTGTTTATTACTATTTGAGGATGTTAAAAATTAATTTAAACTTGTGTTTGTACTTGCGTTATTTCTCGCTCTGAGAGATTCTTTAAGGAATTACGACATGTTTGAAGCAATAAAAGAAAGATTGGGCCAACTTAACGAGGAAACAGAAAGAATATTTGCTGGAGTACTTGAGGAAACACTGGAGCCTGTAACCATTGTATTGAATGTTCCAGAAGCCCCATAATCCAAACGCTTCGAATGTAGCAGGACTGCAGACGGAAATCGGGTTGTTCGATTCACAAATCTTTGAAGCCGTGCAGCCTTAACTTTATATATAATGTTATACTATTAAAAATATTACTAAATCAAGTTGGGCAGTAGTCAACAAATCCGCTTCTAACGTACCGAAAAGCCTATATAGACGATTCAAACGCCCTGAAAGCAATACACGGCCATCTAACAAAAACATTTTCAGAAAATTCCGATAGTCATAGTAGATTCTAAAATACTTGAAGTCCAGGAAATTCGTTTAGTTACACTAATCTTTGCATAACACAACTATCCGAGTCAGCATACCGGGCAACCAATAAAGACGATCTTACGCACACGGAAAGTGATACATAACCAAACAACATACTACAGACTATAGTCTAGAAATCACATTGGTCGCCTCCAGAACTATAGAAAGACATGAAAACGCAAGATGTAGCGAGTCATGCTGGGCCTTAGATAAAATCAACGCAATAGGTAACGCACGTTGTAAAGTTAAAAGGCGTAATAGCATGTCGAAGTTGTAAAAGTTCGATACTTATGGAAAAGTTTTGGTAAACCTGATTCGGGCCCATAGCGGTCTAGGGAGTAGTTCCACAAAAAGTGATGTTCAATAAGGTTGTATATCTCGACAAGCTGACTCTGCTACTTTTTAGTTGCGATGCCTAGTCTATGTAGGAATATATAATCCATGAAACAGAAATAACTGTATAGCCACATTTGGCAAATATTCTTCGAAACATTTTTTGATTACTTTGAAGATGGCATCGGATCTCTTAGCGTTCTACTGAAAGACATATCATCATCACATTTACTGTTAAAAGATATTTCAAAATCCATTTTGTCGAAGATGAGTTATGACTCGCAATAATGCCAACCACGGCCACTACTGTAGTAGTGCAATTGCTATACGTATGGAATACTTAAATTTTTTCGCCCCGCGACGAAAAATTTAGAGCTTTTTAGTCGTTGTAGTGAAAAAATCGTATATATATTTTTAACGCAACAAATGAAAAATCCTAAAATTTTGGTCGTGCAGGAAAGTACCTGTAGTCATGAACTCGGAGGAAGCGGAAATTTTTCTGAGGGCCATTATCTTGTTTGAACAGAGAAGTTCAATAAACTTTGAATCCACGCCCTATTTTAGAGAAGCCACCAAACCATATCAATTTTAGAATTTTCGCCATTTCAGTGAAGGGCAGGGTTACAGTTTACCATATCTCTATGTCCGGGTAAAATTGTGGAATACCCTTTGAGTATTCTGACTGTGCTCTTCAAATTGGAGAGAGGATGGGGTCCCTGGAATTTCAAGTGCCCTCCGGTTCATGCCCCTAACAAAATGTTTCGCTCACTCTGATTCATCGCTCCTTGGCAATATTTTTTGTTTAAAAACTTTAAAAACACCCCCAAATTGACATAAAGTTTGATCAAAATCTTTTACTAAAATTACCTTATGAAGCCGAGAATTTGGTAAAATTAGCCAAAATTCATTTCAAAATCGCTGGTTCGTTCCAATAAAAATTTTTTGGCAGCGTTTCTGACGCGTTTTTGACAAAATGCTCCGGGAAAAATTGGGCGGCACATTTTTCTGAACCAGGGAGTTCGGTTCATGCCCTGCTGGCAAAATTTTCATCGAATGGAGAGTCCGTATTCGGATGTGTATTAAGATAGTAAATTTTCGGTTTTATTTAAACTTTAAAACTTTACATATGCTACACTTTGCCATTCAGTATAACAGCAATATTTTATGATGTGGTAAGGATTTGAGGTATATGCGTACCTGAGGCTTCAGAGTACGCCTGAGATCAATTGAAAGGTTTTTGTTGTCGAAAGTTTCATCCACAGGCGTTTCTTCCGAAGTTCGATGACGCCTCGTAGAAACGAGGCCAAAATATCAGAGAGGTTTCTTGTGATTATATTTTCGCACAGATGTGCTACGACTACACTTATATATTTCGATTATTCATGACCAAATCATAGGAAAAATGAAGTGTAATCGGCAAAACTACGCATTTGTAGTAGGTTAAGAATACACGACAAAAACTATATATACACTAGTGATAAACAATTATATTAGGATACGATTTTACATCCGGATATTATCCGCGGCGTCGAGATAATCCGGACATCCTGACATTGCATTTCGTGACCAGGTGCAAAATTTTACTGGTAAAGAACGACAAAACCTTGATTCGACACAACTACAAATACACTATTTATAGATATGTTTTCGTGTGATCGTATAGGGAGAGGTTTTGTCGTTATATCTGCATATTTTAATTTTACGCGATCAATTATATTGTATATATGCATTATATTTGCCATAGGCCAAGGAGACCTAGACACTTTGTTTGATCGTCTCGGATTACTGGTCAATTGGAAACCCATGATACTTCATTTTCAAAAATGTATAGATTATGGATTGTCCGGCTGCCCTTCAGCCTAATCGCCCACCATTTTATGATGGTCGGTGGTTATTCGATAGAAGAAACTACCCAAATAACTAATTTTCAGTTGAATTTTGGATTATGCAGATTTCTCAAATCGATATTTGACGTTGCAGTTACTAATTTAGCACAGTAATTTAAATAAAAAACTTACTGTGCATGTGTCACGGTAATAAATGTGGTCAAAATATCTCAACATGATTTGGCGTGCTTTTTGACTACGCTGGCCCTATCTGGGTTCGTTTAATCCATTACTTCATGAATTAATTTGCATTTCGAGTATCATTGAACAAACTGTTGCCGGATCAGTGCCGTTTGTGTTAGAGTTGAGCTCGCTTACCACTGAGATTCGACGGCGCTGTTCCTCGGATCCTTAATGCTCCTCACAACACGAGAGAATTGCAATACGCAGCCAAACATACGTACGCTACGAAACGAATTAAACTAATGCACTAAAGGTTAAAAGAATTTTATACTTTGTGCTAAAATATCTTACGTACCAGAACTCAGGGTGATATTTTCAGGAATACGTAATAGTTTGATGCAGAAAGATTCACCATATATTTTGGGAATTTAGGGATTAGATAGATTTTAAAAATGACCTCTGTTACGTTGTGTGTTTTTTGAAAATTTTTAAATCCAAATAACCAACTTTAGATTCCACAAATTAGGACTTCCTGGCAGAAATTTGGTATTTAGCCCTGATTGTTTATACTTAACTTGTATGCTGACAGCCTTTGCCAACCCCGCTTCTCTGGGTTACAGTTAGTTTCTTTCGGTCCCCTGGCATCTCATCGAGACCCCAAGATTCTAAAAATATGCGAAATTTCCACTTTATTCTGAATAAATTGACTCGCGTTCGACTACGGACCACAAGTTTGATACACTTATATAACAGTGTGTCCGTTGGAATACTATCGAACATTTGAGTGGATCGAGAAATACAGAGCGTCGATGTTGGCTTGTGTAATCAGAACGAACGCAGCAGCAGCAAAGGTGAGGGGCTGTCAAGAAAGCATGAGTCATGGAGCCGGTAGTTGAAACCGCTCAACGGTGGGGTAAAGACGACGCCTGACGGCAGCGACTTCCAAGAAGCAACGACACGGTTGGTGAAACTGTGTAAATGTAGACTCCGGAGAGGTATTTGCTTTGCCCGCAATTTAAAAGCATGACCTCTTGCAGGGAAACCGCGTGTTAAATCAAATAATGACATAATATATATCATAGTCAGTCAATCATTGAACAGTTTGTAAAATATAATATTACGTCTTGGCGCAAACGTCTTGTTTGGGGGGACAATGATGTCGAAGTATGTAAGTAGTTTCTCATAAAGGTAGGAGTCGTATTATTGAACTCGTTCGAGGAGGTGCATACCACGTTGTTAAGATGGCGATCAGGACTGCACGAGCACGCGTATTATAGCTTCAGCCAAATGAGAGATTTATGCTGGACCAAAAGTGATTTGCGATTAATAAGGCAGAACGAACGCTGGATGAAAGACATTACTTGAGATATAGCATTAAAGACTATACCGCATTCGCTTTCCGGCTTGCATTTATCGGATAAAGTGATCTTAGATGTGTTTACGGTCGGTTTGTTAGGTATTGTTATGCCGGCCAATGTGTAATCACAGCGAAAATTAGAACGACTGTAATGCATTACGCAGCATTTCCGGATATGAAAGGACATATGGGATAATTAAACCCATTTAACTACACAGTTCAAATCACTTTGGAGTGACTGAACATCTAAAGAACTGTACTGCGGTTTATTCTCCTCGTGATAGCCATATCGTCAACGCACTTTTTAAGATTTGCCGATATAAACTCGTCATTTATATATGGAAGGCAAAAAGAACTGGAGCAAGAACTAATCCTTGCAGCACTCTAGCGGTAACTGGTATAGACGGAGTTGCAATTATAAATACACGCTGTTTCTTATTACACAAAAAGTAGCGATGTCCATTTAGCAGTGGCGTAGCTCGACCGTGACGAGAAAGCTTTTCAAGAAGAATGACCTGAATAACGGTATCAAACACTTTTCGCAATCAAGGAGTACAACATCTGCACTGTATTCCATATCAAGAATTCTGGTCATTTCGTCTATGACTGTGACGAGAAACAATTCAGTGGAGCGTCGTTTAGAGAAGCCAAACTGGGTCTTGTGTAGTAAACTGTTGTTGGCAGCATACTCTTACAGAGTGTCACTAATAACGGACTCCATAACCTTAGCACAGCACGATGTCAAAATGATAGGCCTATAGTTGTCAGGTGGGCTTATTGATACGGACTTTTACCTCATGATTACATCCGCAATCAGCCGGTCATTCAGAAGAAAGCCAGATGACATGCACAGCGTGAACAGATTCAAAGTATAATTAGTGTTAACATTAGCAATAACACGAAATCGTGTTCACTACAAATTAAATACTATTTACCAAAATAGCTTAGTGTAAGTTAAACGCCAAATACTGGTGCAAATAGCATCTTATTGAGCGGAGCGAGGTCGCCGAATTAAGCAAGGCGATCGAGCGAAGCGTTTTTATTTTCTGTCTGGGAGCAAAAAGTCGATGTCCGTTCGTCCGTTAATCTTTCATGGATCTCAAGAACCAATGAACTTATTTCAAAAAACTTTTTTGTTTGAAAGCTTATCATGTGAGGATGTGCACCTGATATTTTAGAAGTTTGGCAAATTGCTAATTTTATCATTAAGTAAGCTAATTAGCTAATTAACACCATAATTAAGCTCATAACAGCTTAATTATTGGTCGTAGGGTCGTTTTAACGGCATATACATTGAGTTTTCCATGGGGAAATAAGAAAATAGATGCATTGTACATACAGGAATAGCATAGTACGAATGTTTTAGGCAAATTATTTTCAGACTCCGTGTCCTATGATTTCATTGCTGTGCTTCGATTACCATTCAACATGACAGCAACAGTCTCGATTGCGTCCAACACAAGCACCCCCTTCACCGTAAAGCACGGAGTCAAGCAGGGATGTGTACTGGCGCCAACGTTATTCGCTCTCTATCTGGCAGCGATGCTCGAATTCGTTAAACAAAAGAAAGACAAAGGAGTCTATCTTCGCACTCGTCTTGATGGAGGCCTGTTCAATCTTGCCAGACTGAAGGCCTCCACCAAAACCATTTCTATTTGTGTTAGGGAATTGCTCTACGCTGATGACTCAGCGCTCGTGGCTTCGAACCTGTCCGACATACAAGAGATAGTGAAAGCCTTTAGTGATGCAGCTGCGAGTTTCGGGCTTCGCATCAACACTGCCAAAACGGAACTACTATATCATCCGCCACCGTCTCCAATGCTTGGAACGAACCCGGTAGTATCCGTCAATGGCCAAAACCTGACAAATGCGTTTATCTGGGTAGTTCTGTTTCCAACGACAACTCAATAGATGCAGAGATAAACAGAAGAATTCAATCAGCCTGTAAAGCCTTCGGCACTTTCAAAGATCGGCTGTGGTCCAGGCATGCCATAAAACTGCATACCAAAATTAAAGTGTACAATTCTGCAGTTCTGCCATGTTTACTGTACGCAACAGAGACGCTAGTCCTCCACCGGAAGTTTGTCAGGCAGCTCGGCCGCATTCAACTTCGCCATCTTCGCCAGATTATGAACATCATGTGGCAAGACAAAATATCAGATGTCGCTATCCTCCAACGCGTAGGCGTGGCAAGCGTTGAAACATACATTACCGCAGCGCAACTCAGGTGGGCTGGTCACATCTCACGGATGCCAGAAGATCGCCTACCCAAAAAAGTGTTGTTCTGCGAGCTTAAACATGGTAAGCAAAAATGTGGTGGACAGAAGCTGAAGTTCAAAGACATACTAAAGAGGAACATAGTCGGTGCGAATATAAATCCAAGCACATGGGAACAGCAGGCGTCTGACAGAGCGGGTTGGCGTAACTCACTACACCAAGCCAAAAAGATAGTCGAAGCAAAAAGACAATCTGCATCGCAGGCTGCACACGACAGGCGTCATACAGCTCCAGTCTCAGGCGAATTCAGTTGTGAGTATTGCGATCGCCGATGTCGTTCTGCAGCCGGGCTTACTGCTCACAGACGAGCATGCAGACACTGACTTTCACTATTCCCTTAAAAATCATCTTCGACAACGAATGATTACCGACCATTCATCACCATGCTGTATAAGCCACGTGACTTCCTTTGTCTTGCTTTTCGTTCGAACGGAATAAAACTATTCTTTCATTTACTCATTGTTGTCTAAGTAATAATATATTCCCAAGACATTGAGTACGTTCATATTACTAATGCCGTCGCTCCGCTCAAAAAATGTAGTTCCACTACGACTGGTCAAAAGAACAATGTTTGTTTATGACTGAAATGGTTAATACATCATAAAATACATTCGTAATAGTGAATAGCAAACTCTTGTATACAGTTTTTAAACTTTAAATAAAAGTTTGAAACTTTAAGATATAGTTGTCCATATTCGAATTATCTTATGTATCTCACCGTTTTACTGTGATATAGTATTTCATTTTCCCTGTCCATCACTAGTATTTTTGAACTTGGGCTCATAGCTCAGAAATGACCGCTCTCATAAAAAATTAATGTATATCACCAAAGTTCTAGTTTTCGTTGAGAATTTCTGGCAAGAGCTATAACCTAAAATGTAAGGTCAATTCAAGCGACCAAATGCAAAAAGTGTTTAATTCGTGTCGATTTTGTGAGAATTTTAGTATGAAATCATAGGATCTGCGCAAATATAAAGCTAGGTGCACATGCATAGCTACATTTCGTTGCGCGTCGCATAATAAATATGCTAAAATCCATCTAGTTGTGCGACGAGCAGACGGGCGAAAAGGGAATTTTAGTAAAAATACTGGGATTTGTATAAATTACGCTCTCTCTGTTTCAGGAACAGTTGTAGAACGCATTATTAACTTAAACTATGTGCATATTCCATTAATTGTGATTGTGAAAATAGCAGTGTTTGTTTTATATGGTATCAATTTATCGGCATCAGGATTAATTTTAACGAACATTATAATAACCGGTTCAGTATTAATTATTGATTAATAGGAAGTTCGTCATGTCGGTAAATGGTATGTATATAGTCCAAGGCGAAATGGTTCAGGTAGTTACAGCACTGCGTCGAAGTCGTCGTTGGTCTGTGGCAACCGGAGCTGGCAGCAGCTCGATGAGCGCTGGTGGGCCGATGGACGACCGTATGATCGATGATCAAGATCCACTGCTTCGTTGTTTTACAGACTTGCGAGATGTTCTCAATTCAGTATCCGGGCTAAACGATATTCACCCTTCTGATTTTTTATCACCGTTTCTTGAAGTAATTTTACATATGTGTTATTGTTGCGTACATAACTTGTATTTATATATACTTTTCTGTATGCTTTGTGTTAATATATATACTGTTGTTCCAAAATTCATATATAATACAGGTTTGTGTCGCTAGCTAACATGGGCTTACCAATACCTTTGTAGCTTCCTGTATAAAGTGACGATACACTGAGTCATATAATGTCTTATCCGTATCCACGTATATAATCCACACGTAATATAAAAATCAAAAATTTTAATTACGACTTTGTGTCGACAGCGAAACTGTGTATATATAGGTTTCGCTACAGATGATTTGAATGATGCCATTAAAACAGTTAATAGCACCGTGAAGTGAAATGGAACAGGAGCATATCTTGTTGCAGTCAACCTGTTGCATAAACTCGCGCTGAAATTATATACAGGTTCAGCAGCCCAAAAAATATACGCATCTTCGTATCCGCTAAGATGTCGCTAACGTTATCAGTTATCTTTAAAACACCTATATATACTCAATCTAACCGCCAACGATATTCTCCATAAAATTGGAGTATTCTTCTTTTATGTAGCGATTCAGAGGTTTAAAATTTACTCATTGAAAGGTAATATATAAGTATAATAGAATTAACATGACGTTCAAAGTCTAAGTTAGTACTATGAACCCATCGTTAATTTTCAACATGCACAATTCAATTAAAAAAATTTAGAAGCTTTTACAATTTTGCATTTGTATTGGTGCATTGCATTGTTCGATATGCCGTTGTATTCACTGGCACTATTTCTGACTGATGAGCTGTGACTTATGGTAGGGTCGTTGGAATGTATATATTGGCCACACACGAGTAGCTGAACGACTGGATATTTACGTTGCTAATGTTTCCATGTATGAAGTTGAGTTCACCATTGTGGGCTAGGAGCATGCGAAGTAGGATGCATAATACATTGAAATATTTCATCTCATCAATAAGTACTATTTACACTTAAAATTTTTATGACTTTCACGGTACTAATGTACGGTCCTTTATTGAAGTGTCCAAGTTATAAAAGCGTACGTACTTAAGAAATGTAATATCTACGTTTTAGGCAAAAGTTTTCTTAAAACTTACGTATATATACATTCTGAATCATGTAGGTTCCTTTAGGTTCTGACTGTCTTAGCATTGATACAGTTGTATTATGCAAGAATTGACCTTTAGGGTGCATTACCGGGATTCACTATAGAACTATTAAAGTAAAATATATATATGTTCCTGCAAGCTTAACATCACTTTTTGGGTGAAGTTTTTGAAATACTCATATGTACTGAATTATCTGAATGCCCATCTTTTCAGGGTGCATTCTACGAGACTCGTAGAACCGACAAAATTTCGTTACTATTGACGCAGCAGTGTAATTGAGCTTATATTTATAAGAAGTTGTAATAAGAACGTGGTTAGATCTGATTTTACTTCTTAGTCATTATGTCGCTAATGGAGATTTATTATTTATATGGTACTGGTATATATTATATAATGCTACTACTACTATTTATTACATTGGTCTACTGCGATTTAGATTTCTATTTTCAATGTCACAAAGGAATATTTGGATATTGTTAAATCATGTGTACCACAAGCATAGTATGTTATGTGTTTTAGGTTATTCGATCTGAGCAAACTTCGGGACCTGTTACTGGTTTAGCTTTATCAGCCGTTGGAAAATTTTTGTCGTATGGTTTGATTGAACCGGATGCGATCACAGCTTCGTCAGCGGTTGAACAAATTGCTGATGCTGTAACGCACGCTCGTTTCGTTGGCACTGATCATGGATCAGATGAGGTATGATCCTATAGCATAACACTTGGTCTTTTACTTTGGATGAATTGAAAATAACCAGTTTTACTTTTTTCATAACTAATCAAGAAATACACTTTTGTTCTATTTTAGGAAAACGCTATAGGCATTAAGCATTCGTGCATATGCCATATTATACAATTATTTCTGTAACGTTAACGTCGATAATACTCCAGACCGTTAGTTAGTAGCTCATTTCTCGAAACTGCGAATAGTCGTTAGGTCGGAGAAATTCATCTATTTATGCTTGAATTTGAAAACAATTTGATTTTGATTATGGCATCTTTCTGAATTTTGTACATGGGTTATAGTGGGAACATAACACTGTTCAAAAGTATGTCAGACAATGAATGTTAGGACAAATTTTTTTGTTTGAAAAATAAAGTTTCTTAAGTTTAACAATATATTGAACGTCCCATCTCTTCATCGTGTAAGAAAAGCGGGCACTGCGAGAGACAACAGAACAAGGGGCCTACTCTACTGAAACCAACCTGTGTAATACGTTCGCGCTCATATGCTAATATTTTGGATACACATTTAGCAACATCGAAAACCACAAATTTTTCCTTGTTGCTGAAAACGTCTCCAAATGACTAATCATGAAAATAGCGGAAGCCTGATTCAAAGTTCCATGAAGACAGTATTGCATAATACAGAAACAATGCACGACTAGCAGTTTTGGGATTTTTAGTACATTTTGAAACCCAAGTAATCGTGTTTTTTACAGATCAAAACACGGAACTATTCGATGCTAATTTCAATTACAACTCCATGAAAAATTGCAATTTGAGGTGCAGTTTCTGGGCTCTCCATTCACTGAAAATTTTGCCAGGGGGCATTTGGCCAATAGAAGAACGGTTAAAAATCATGTCAGAAATACTGCCAAAATGCTTTTGATGGAGAGAAAAAGTTATTTTGAAGCAAATTTTGATAAAATTTAAGGACTTTGTATCTTCAGAACCGAATTTTAGCGCAAATTCTGATTTTTTTGTACTTTGGACCGAAAGCAAAAATTTTACCAGGGGCACTTGTTCTGAACCAGGGGGCACCGAAAAATGCCAGGGGCCCCAACCCCCAATTTGGAAAAACCAGAATTTTCACGTTAAGGGTCTTTATGCATGCCGCATGAATAGAAAGAATGCAAAGTTTTCTGCTTTAATCGATGTTTGCCTGACTTAGATTAGATCCGGTTCGATTTGCTTGTGTATTTTATATAGAGTGCACACTGCACCCCAACTGATCCGACACAGCATGCACAACTTTGTCGGACCAATCGGATAACTAGTGTGAAAAACTACGTATACGCGCTTATGGTAGGTAGATGTTGATCGTTTTGTAAGGGATCGAATTGGATTCAATTTAGATAGAAATCGGATAGGATCAGATGTGACACAATATGAACACGGCCCTATTTGTATCACCTTTGACCATTTTGGGGCTAATATTTGTATCATTTTACATTTAAAATGCTTATAGTAGCTAGCAGGCATAGGTGAAAACGACTGTTAATAGGTGTAATAACCCTACAAGCCCTTCGTTCGTTTCCAACAATGCAAAAAACTAGCTTAATTAAAATTTTTAAAAATTAACTTTTTGGTGTTTCCCTAAACGTCGGTTCTAAGCTTGAAAACAACTATTGTGGATGAAGTGTTCTAAACTCATACAACAAAGTTGCAATATTCCGTGAGAGCGCAAATCACTGCAATCTATTTTTGATAGTATTGTACTTTATAGATGTGAGTTATGACAATTTGGATAATAGGTGAATCTAGCACAGTTCCTTCGATTACAGAAAAAAACATATATGAGCTTCAGTTTACACATCTTGGTATTTCATGCTTTTTCTATTCATGCTTTGTTACAATAAACAATGGTTATTTTCTGAAATGCCGTCGTCTATAACGAACCTGGAATATTTTTCTATTTGTGTAACTCATAGTTTGCTTGACCAGTTTCATGTATTCTAGGTAGTGTTGCTGAAAATTCTTGGTGTTCTAAGAACGCTATTGTTAACTCCTGTCGGCGCACTGCTGACCAATGAATCAGTGTGTGAAATTCTGCAGTCCTGCTTTCGTATTTGTTTCGAAACAAGATTGACGGAACTATTACGTCGAGCGGGTGAATCGACGCTCTCCGATATGATCCAGTTACTGTTTACAAGGTATTATATTAACTGGTGACATCACTTAAGATCTGTGCTAAACGGAAGATCTGTAATATATGATGCTTTCGTTAATATTTTTTTATTGTTTTAACTTAAAATTTAGTGAATAGAACTAGACCGAATATCGTATCGGTTGTGGGTCGATATTCTACATATTGAATTATGTGAACCACTGAACGTGCGACATATAAGACTTTATTTGCTAAATGTGAAAAACCGAGAAACAAGCATAAAAATAATTGTCAATTACTTTACAGTAACGAACTTGATTTTCTTTCCGCATAATGATACAACAGTGTGAGTTTTGAAGACTTGGAACGTTTGCTCATCGTTATAATGTATGCCTAGAACATAGCTGTACCCCAGACACATGTGGTCCTAACCCCGAACGTACTAGTATAGCGGCAATTGAGGCATTCTTTACATTGTTGCCAGCAGTCTTGCTTTTTATTTTTTAAACACATTGTTAATTTTTGTGCGATTGATAATTTTGTACGTCCCCTGAAGCACTTGTGTGCCCCCGAGTAATTTTTACAATCCCCCGGAACGCTTCGATTAAGGATGTTTTTCTGTTTTGTCACCACTCTTAGTATAATTTGTTCCCGCCACCCGAGCAAATTGTGCACCACCGATCGTAGCATTCAAGCCTCACCGATGTGTTACAAATGAGAATCCCAATGATATAAAATGGGAATGTCAGTTTTTATAGTAATCCCGTATACGGAGAATTATTTGGAACAGTAAAGGTTTATTTTACCCATAGGATATGGCATGAAATAAATTTTTATCACAACCAATAAAAGCTCATTTAACTTGACGGATTTTTGGTCACAAAAATACTCGATATTGAGGTATATAGACAGTTTACTACTTATTTTGTAGCCCTTACTGCGAGCATCATTGTAACCATATGGAAAGCTGACAAAAATCGATTCGGCACAATATTACGGAATAAGCAGCGCTGCAGAGGTCCCTCAAAAAGGCATGGTTAATACTGGCATAGCACATTTAGTGTTGAAATCGATTATAAATAACCATAGGGAATTTTGAAGAAATTTTGAATTTTTTCCATGTGCTGTTGGTTCCGCCGCTTTAGGAACCCTTAAATTTTGCCACTCAAAACAGCGTTTTTTCAGCATGCTTACAGAAAATGACCCATATATACTGTTATTGATGCCCTGGTAACAATACGTAACCGGCAAATGAGGACAGACTATATTTTGGAAAACGAGTTCGTCAACGGTAATGCGGCCGAGGGAATGGTCTTACAAAAAGTGATGAGCAGAACTGTAGATCGCCTTGAGGTAATTCTGTTCAGTCCTTTTCTGAAGCATGTGTAGCAAGATGTAAACCGCGAAGCACTGTAATTGGCGAAGGGGCTTTAATTTTTACCATTTTGATCCGGAATATTGAACTGAAGCTGTTAGAATTCGCCTAAATAACTCATCGTCGTTGCCTTCTCTATCAAACAAAACTTTTGTCTAAATCCATGCACCAAAAGCTGGCCTGTCCACTGCACTCCGAAAAGTGTGGTGAGGGGGGCATTCGGGGACCCCCATGTTCATTCTCGGGGGCAATATCAAAGTGGATGGTGGATAAATTTTGCTGAAAAATACTAAAAGTTTTCATATATTTATGTAGTTTTACTGCCGTAAATGTATTTTTGAATTCGAGTGGAATGAGCGAGCGAGTGGAACGAGAATTTTCAATTTTGGCTCTGGAGGGGGCTTGCGGAGGTCCTGTCTGTGTGTGTCTGTCGCACCTGGATCTCGATAACTGTTGGGCCGATTTTGATGCACGATAGCTCATTCGAACCGCAATGGTCGATTTAGGTGTAGTGACGGAGCCCGATTTTTGAATTTTTTTCCCGTGGGAAAAGTTATGGGGCAAAATGACGTCATTTTGGTTCATTTTTCGGGCACCCCCTCCAGTTTTTGCGACTTTTCTCAATAAGTAAAGGATGTATCCGCAAACTAATAGGCCTATTTCATGTAGCTTTACCAGGGCTTTCCAATGATATATAACAAGTTTTTCAACTACTTCCCAGTCTGGAGTCTATAAGCTTATAGTTGGCGCCAAATTTCATATTTGGTGAAAAGTCGTGGGAAATCCACCTAAATGTGTGTTTTTTTGTTGCTTTTAGTATCTTACATGGGTTTTTTTTGGGCAGATAAACTCATTGCAAGTGTTAAAAATATTGTTGGATAAATATTTTTTACACTTCTGGTTCATACTTGGCATTAAAAAATGACGTTTTCGAAATTTTTGGTGAGAAGTCGTGGGAAAAGCACCCGAATGTGTCTTTGTTGTTGGTTTTAGTGTCGGATATGGGGTTTTCTGGGCCGACAAGCTCATTGCGAATGTCAAAAATATTGTGTGGCAAATATTTTTCACACTTCTGCTTCGGGGGATTGTTCTCACCACTCGAATTCTGGCTCGCAAGCGAGCTTCACTAGTCAAGCTATTAAACTATGGTGGTGGTAATAGTTGTAATTAATGTTTAAAAACAATTTATATAAATTGTGGCAAAAGATAATAGTGGTAATTAATTAGTTATTATAAGTAGTGGTAATTAATCTTTAACAAACAATGCGAACAAAACACATAATTTTTCAGACATAAAAATTAAATTTTTTAGGATTTAGTTGAACATGGTAGTTTCCAACATGGGGTTGGGGCAGACATCGGAGAAAATCTTACGAAGATGGGAATTAGGAAAGTGGGGTGCACCAACTTCTTCGCCCTCACTGTGGACAGGCTAGGAAAGAAAGATGTTTTAAAAATGCGAAATGTCGACGGAATATTTGGTTATAAAGTTAAAAATTCAGATTAAAGAATTAATGCTGCGGATTATTAAAGAGTTTAAATCTCCATGTAAATTCATTATGACATTATTAACTAATAACGGATCATAAATTGGTTTACGGCGAAAAGTCAAGACCAGTGAAATTTTGGAAGTATTTACCGTATGCAGTGTCATGATATCTGGATTATCCGGAAATCCGGACGCCGTTGATAAAATCCGGATATCCGGATTTTTGACCATCACTAATCCGGTTAACTGTGTTTTTTATATTTTTGTGTGAAAATAGATATGTAAATATAATATATAACAGTTAGGAGAGCCGGTTCGCTGGATATATTGATTTTATAATTTTAGTGAGCAAATGTCACAAATTTATGTTCGTTTCACAGGGTTTTGTTCATACATACTCAAAGGGAAATTATCCTCCTGAGGCTTGGACATAACCCCTCGGGGCGCCACCGTTCCCCTTGAAACACCACTACCCCCTTCCCGTACTCTTTCTCTTCAGCGTTCGAAAATTATTGAAAAAATATTAATTGTAGGTAAAATTTGGCAGAAAGCTGGGTAAATTTATAGAAAATGTCTCGTTCGAAAAAATCGTAAATTTATCCCCCTGGCGACGCCATCGCCGAACCACCAGGTATCCGCACTTGGTACTTCGGACCTTTATGATGCATGGCTTCGATGTTCAGTTTGTTTTTGAAATTTTAAGTGAACCATACAGCAAAATGTTAGTAAGAACACAATATAACATGCTGTGCTAGCTTTGTCAGAACGTAGCAAAACGTAGTAGAGATTGTGTTGCAGGAGTGAAATCTTAAATTTCGTCTGTGTGTGTGTGTGATCGGCTATAACTCGGGAACGACTTAACCGATTTTCATATATATGTCTCATTCGAACAAGCATAGTCGATTTACCGTGTATATCTCCTAGCGTTTTTTGATTTGTTGTCTTGTTCCGGGGTTAGGGGTCAAAATATGGGGTTTTCGGCCCATTTTACAACATTTTAGTACCCTTCACATAAGCAAGGTTATTTTTATCTTAACTTTCGAATTTTTATCTGGTTGGTTTTATTTCATAGTAAAATTAAAAATGCCGATGCCGCTTTTGTTTTTCGATTAAAACTCCGGTTTTGGATTTATCTGGTTTGAGGTACTGGGGTATGGCGCCCCAATCGTTTCTCGATCCAAAATTTGAAAATTTGTTCTGACGTCTTGGGCAGCTGATAAGTTTCACCTGGGGGTTTTCGGGCATGTAAAACTCATTGCCGGTTCTGGCTTTGCTCTGTGACCCATGGTTCTATGAGTACGGCAGTATGGCACCCTCTTGGTTTGGTCAGAGGTCAGAATGAGGGTTTTTGCCACATTTTTGTACTCTTCACGGAAGCAAGGTTATTTTTATCTTAACATTCGATTTTTTTTCTTTATTTGGTTTTATTTCATAGTAAAATGATAAATGCCGATGCTTCTTTTTTGTTTTTCGATTAAGGCTCCGGTTTTGGATTTATGGGGTTTGAGGTACGGGGGTATGGCGCCCCGATCATTTTTTGATCAAAATTTGAAAATTTTTGTGACGTCTTGGGCGGCCGATACGTTTCACCTGGGGGTTTTCTGGTAGAAGGGAAACTCATCGCCGGTGCTGGTTTCGCTCTGTGACCCATGGTTCTATGGGTACGGTATTATGGCGCCCCCTTCGTTCTGATCAGAAGTTAGAATGAGGAATTTGCCCCATTTCAGTACTTTTCACGGAAGCAAGGTTATTTTTATTTTAAAAATGGAATTTATTCTTTATTTGGTTGTATTTCATAGTAATATGATATATGCCGGTGCCTCTTTTATGTTTTTCGATTAAGGCTCCGGTTCTGGAGTTATGGAGTTTGACGTTTGAGGCATGGCTCTTTCGTGGTTCCTCGACCCAAAATTAGAAAATTTGTTGTGACACACTGGGTGGCTGAAAAGTTTCCCTTGGGGGTTTTCGGGCATGGGAAACTCATTGACTGTGTTCGCTTGGCTGTACGACGCGTTTTTCCATTGGTACGGGTGTACGGCGCCCTCAAGGTTCGGGGTCAGAGGCCAAAATTAGGGTTTTTACCTCATTTTAGTACCCTTCGCGTGAGCAAGGTTATTTTTATCGTAACTTTCAATTTTTCCTCTCGGTTTTATTTCGTAGTAAAATGATAAATGTCGATGCTTTTTTGTTTTTCGATTAAGGCTCCGGTTCTGGAGTTATGGGGGTTGAGGTATGGTACCGTCGTGGTTCAGTGACCCAAAATTTGATAATTTGTTGTAACGTCCTTGACGGTTGAAAAATTTAATTACTCATTACCGGTGTTGATTTTACTCTGCAGCCCATAGCTGATCAATCCAAAATTTCTAGTTTTTTGTGACGTCCTGGGAGGCACTTGGGGGGTTTTCAGGGAATGGGTAGCTTGTTGCCTGAGTTAGTTGTGTTCTAACTTGTGTGGTATTGTGTGATGTCCATATATATCTATATATATATATAGCATATGAACGTATGCTATCAAGAGCTGATTGTCTGTGAACGCAAAAGGCGTAGGTGTACGTATGCTTCACTACGTTCTGCAACCTCGATAGTGTTACTAGTTTTTAGTAAGCACCTGGTATTATAACATTAGTGGCATATAAGAAGCACGTGCTGCGTAAAAAGAGTAGCTACAAAATATGACAATTATCAATATTTTTCTTGATTTTTAACAAGGCATAACTCTTTCCCGGAAAATTAGAGAGCAGCGCTTTCTCGATTTTTTAATCAGCGCAAAAATTTCGTACAAAAGTTTTAAGAATATTCAACACAACTTCGCTGGTATTTTATGTAAGTTGGTGGATTTAGCGTTATTAATTAGTATCATTTTGACAGAATCGTGTATACCTTTTTCATATAACGAAAACGGGAAAGATAATTTTAATTTTGAAGTTTTGAAATCTGGAGTAGCCAAAACGATTTTCAGATGTGGACATTTGGACAAGAAAATGAGGGTTATATAATACCCTCACTGCAGTTTGAAACACATTTCGCGCATACTATATTGTGAGGAATTTCGTTCTATAAATTTGTCAAATATTAAGTATGATTTAACAAATTCATGAAATATTTGCTGCGCTTCGCCGGAATTCGGTGTTCATGTTTGTTTTCCACATTTCAGTATCTGAATTAATAAAGGATATTTAAAAAAGGAAGCAACGATATTTTCGTTTCCCTCACCATTCAGTAAAGAACAGTAGTCGAATAGAAAGGCATACCAGAGTAACTTATTTTAAAACTGTAAAATAATTTCTGCGTTTCGCCGGGGTTCGCTGTTCGTGTTTGTCTTCCACATTTTAGTAACTGAGTTAATAAAGAATATTTTTAATAGAGGAAGCAACGACATTTTCGTTCCCCTCAAAATCCACTACAGATGACTAGTATGAAAGGTATTTTTCTTAGAGTAACTGCTTTCTAAAATTGTAAAATATCTGCTGTGATCATCGGGTTCGATTTCGTGCTTGTTTTCGACATTTCAGTAACTGAGTTAATAAAAAAATATTTTTAAAACTGGAAGCAACGACATTTTCTTTCCTTTCAACATTCACTAAAGGTGAGCAGTCGGATAAAACGGCATTTATCCCTAAGTAGCTGCTTTCTAAAACTTTCTTTAGCAAAAATAATAGTTTCTTTTTTCCCTTTTCAGGAAAATATTTCATGGTTTGTATTTGTCTACTCTGCTAAGCTACATATCATAGGTGTCGAAGGTTACCTACGATATATTCAAAGGCTTAGTGGGTGGTAGATGGTCACGGCGGCGGGGGTCGGGTAGGTTAGCCCAGGCGAGTAAATTTTGGGAAATTTAAGGATTTTATAATTTTTCACAATTGCTGGCCTTTCCAAAGAGGGTGGAGGGGTTCCCTGGGTTATCGAGCTCCACAGGATTTTGGTAGCTCCTCCATGTCAAGCCCCCATTAAATTTTTGAGTCGCCCGGCACCCCCAGGTTATTGAGGTGACGCAAAATGATCGTCCTAACAAAAAACGGTTATAATAAAACTCAATCCTACACCTTATATTTCCACTACTTATGACAAAATCTTACGTAAAATGAAATATTCAATTTCAGTCTTTACATAACAAATATGCCACAAAAAACGACATATATGTCATAAATACATGAAAAACACGAAAAAAATTCACTTATTAAACCCTACAGTTGACCCGGTGGTATTGTTTCCCCAGGTATTTTCAGCTATTCTCAGGCTGGAGCTGGTGAGACCAAACCACGATGCCCTTCAGATAAATATTTTGGTCCTGTGGTGAGGTGAGAATTTCGCTAAAATTTCTCGAAATTTACCCTCAGCGTGGAGGGGAGTTGGAGCGGGGTGCGGAGCCTTCATAGGTAGATTTGCCATAAGGAGGTCCGAACCCTAACGGGTAATTCCCCCTGTCGACACTTATGATGTATGCAGTCTAGGATAAAAATTATATTCCACATGACATGATCTTGCTTAATAAAATAAATTCCTGATTCTTGAAAACAAATTCTGTATGCTTTTTAAACTTTTAGACAGTACTTGTTCAACAGGGTTCGCTCCTTATTCTCGCTCTTTAAATGCAAGCAATGGTTAATGATAACGAAGTTGTTGACTTAATACATATGTAACAGATCCATACTGGATCGTTACGAGGTGGATTAATCCTGACCATAGCCTAATGGCAATATTTTATCGAAGACCCTTAATCCTGGCCACAGTCCAATGGCCAAAATTTAGTCGAAGACCTCAATAATCCTGGCCACAGTGCAATGGCCAACATTTTGTCGAATATCAATAATCCTGTCCATAGTGTAATGGTCAACATTTTTTAATTCAGTTGCGAATATCACCCAGCGTAGAACACGTACATAAATAGAATTAGAACCAATCTGTAACCCCTCTGTGCGCAAGTGAAAATATAACTCGATTTCTCCTTTACATACGAACCGAACGCAAGACTCTGCCGTCACCCTATTTATAAACAGTATATATATATAGCACAAATCATGGGTCGTTACGTCCATTAACCTCGCTACGAACAAGAGATTTTCATCATATTTAGGCCCGCAAAGTTGACAGTTTTTGATGATAAAAAGGGTATCGTTATTAACCTTTCAGGGATTAAGAATCATCGGAATATTGTTACCGTATATATATATATAGTTACATAATCATTGATTGTAGGGCCATAAAGGCTTCTTTGGCATATTTGAATCGCGTATATTATATATTACCACTACCATCGTTTTGTTGTATCATTTTTGATGGCCATAAAGGCACTTGTTACATAATTGATTCGTATCATCGTGATTGTGTCATACTATATAATATCCATATACCATTGGAATTACCGTTGATATACTCGTATGTATTTTAAGGTATACGTACACAATTTGGCAGTCCGATGTGAATATTTGTTGACCATATGTATCTATGTAATAGTTGTATCTTGTTCTTACCATACCTTTGTGTTGTTAAAGGCCATAAAAGCGCATGTATTTGGTTATGACTTTGTACTATTCTTACGATTGTAATGGTGTATTGTACCATTGATTATGAACATATACTTGCTGCACGGTAGCTGTACCGTTTTCTTGGCCATAAAAGCGCCAATTTCCATTTCCATTTGTATAATAATTGTTATATTTTATTGTACCTTTGTAATTTATAAGTTTGGAGGTACAGGTAATCGGGAATAGTTTGTTTCATTTAGGATGGTTTTAAGGACAAATGTAGGGACTTTTACGCTTGTAAATCAGTATTTTAATAGGTCGAAGATATGAGTATCGCGAGCTCTTGCCATACTCGACTTGCAGAACGTAGGACGGTACGACTCCCCGCCGACCCCGATAGATAAGAATAGCCCTACCCCGCATATAGGACCGCAGAGTTTACGTCGATTTTTTATAGGAAAGACTGGCCGCGACTGATACCCGTCACGACCGTCCTCACGAATGAGGACCACAAAAATTTGGCTGTCCTCCCTATAGCGGAACAAATTTTCTGAAAAGTTTTAGTACGAAAAGTAAAATATTCTCAACCAGTGTTCAATATTCACAACTACACTGGTAATTTGCAAAGATGAAAGAAATATCAATTACCAGCGTTCATTTTCGCTGCTCGAAATAAAAGATAAAATTTAAAAGAAATTATGAAAATTTGGTATCAAAAGTATCGGCTCCGGCCCATAACTCCGGACCCGTTGAGAAATCGTGTGAATTTAGCCCTTATCATTTCGGTAGGAAATTTCACGGTCCTTCTAATGAGACCGGTTTCGTGGAGATCCGACCCGGATCCACGGACTTATGGTTAAATAAGTAGATACGTAAGCAGATAGAATACAATTAAACAATTTAACGAATATTAAGCATAAACATATGTACATGGTATCGTTGTAGTCCCTAGTTACAGGCTTTCCTTTAAGCCCGGACCGGTCCCGCTATGCCCACTTTTAGGTACCCCCTCCCGTGAAAATCAGGAATAACGCTCCGACAGGCGTGTGACCCCTCGTTGGATTCCCCCTGTCAAATCTAGCCCGAATATATACAGGACACCCCAGAGATGTGCACCCGAATCCGCGGGAGTTGTTTAAAACACCCGAACTTTGGAAAAATTTGTCATGGGCTTCCCCCGAGAGCCCATCCGTACCTTTTTCGTCCGAATACGGTCCTGTTACATATTAAAATATTCGGACGGACACACTGAGTCCGAATCCGAACTTCTTTTGGCACTCTGGTCATTACCGAGGGAACTGCACCCTCTTTTTACTCCCTTGCCCTTCCTTCGTTTACTTAAACACGTTTCTTTTAACCACAATCCCCAGCACAATATACATAGAGGAATGTGTATTTTCTAATATTAAATGTTATAAATTATTGTTAACGCTCGACGAAGCTGCTGTTGATGGATGTGCGACTGTGCTTGAGTAAATAAGCTGCAATTAAGCTCCAGCGTTATACCGTTTTAATTCGGTCTGTTAGCTTAGTGTGGACGCTTGGCGTTGTTGTCAGCCTTGCACGTTTATTAAGTCAACAACTCAGTTAATATTGAGTTTATATAAATTTAATTTAAGCCGCCCATCGGTATGTGTACTGAAGTTTCTGCTTTTGATTGTGTTAGTCGTTTAGCCCGTCCATAGCAGTAGTCTCAGCTCTTTGCAGCTACTGTTTGATTCGAGGCCCCTAAGACTTTATATCAATTTAATATAAACTTGGCGTTTTGAAATTTCTTGTCAGTAGCAGCGAGTAATGGCTTAGTGTGCGTCTTCGTCAGTGAGCTTGACCTTATCAAGCTGGACCACTTTAATATAAAATTTGAAGTTAATACGTTATACTTGTCCGGGCGCATTTTGTACGTATATTCTTAAGCAGATGTAGTTTAAAGTTTGCTAGCAGCTTCTGGAAGAGTCTTGTATTAGAATTATAAGAGTTTTGTGTAGTAGAGTTTACTAGGAGTTTTACAAAGTTTAGAGCATAATAGTTTTATATAAACTTAATATAAAAGAGTAATAAATTATTTTAATTATATCAGATTTGGACATTAAATTGGTCCAAAACTGATCGGAATTTAAGGCGATAAGAGTATTTGCGTTTCAGATCAAAATTAGGGTCAAATTGTACCAAAAGTGCTGACCAAGCACTTCAACGGACTCTAAATTCAAAATCTCAAAATTCTGAAATTTTCAGTATTTAAGCAGAGCTGCACTAGCTCTGCAGCGGTCAGCCTGACTTAGATTCTTTCGTTTTACTTGGAGTTTCACGGATTATTCTTCGCTTTTCGTTTTGGTCGTGCGTGTGGATGGATGAGCGATGGACGTCGACGCAAAGGATCCGATTCTGTAAGTGTGGACAGGGAGGCTTAGCTTAAGGACCTAGTGAAAGTAGTTAGATTAAGTCTGTAGAAATAACTAAGGTGTAGTAGAAGCGAGATGTATGTCAGTCAGAAGTAATGTTAAGCCTCCATGGACTCCCTGTCAATACTGGTGTTTACATGATAGTTTAGCCCGCCCTAGCTCGCCCAGTAGCCATGTTTAGAGATTCGCCTTATTTAATTGAAAGGTCGAAGTCGAACTGAACCTCACCCAGTCGATGAGTTAAGGTATAAACAAACGCGACACTCGCGTACAGACCTATTTTTACATGATTCGCTGAGTCGAGTTAGGATTTGAAAATATAATCTTTGAGCCGACCGAGGTTAAACAAAACAGATTTTGGTTGAAAATTGACAGTAGAGCTCCGAATCATCCGTGGTCACATTATTTTCACTAAGTATTTATCTATGGTTTTACTCAAGATTTTGTTCGTTTTATCGTTTCTTTAGACGAAAGTTCGTCCGCTTGTTTTGATATTTTGTGGGTAGGAACCTAGGACAAACTTTTAGATATTGTAGGGACCAAGTTACCTCAGGAACTCAGTCAAGTTTTTATTAATAAGGCAGTATTGCTCCAGGCATCGTCCTCATACTGAAAAATTGTATCGAACCACAAGTAGACATACTGACTCAACGCCCTGTGAGCGAGACAGCTCACTTAGATTGGAAATTTGGCATATCTCGAAAATTACCCCAGCAATTTGGTTATAATTTTACCCGGATCTCGACTAGGATCCGAGCTACTGATTTAAATCTAAAACCTCCGAATATTACGTCGGAATCCTAAACCCGACGACCCTGAAGGGGCTTGACCCCGCCAAATTATGAAAATGGAAATATTTTAGGATCTACTCCAGGAATTTTGCTAAAACTTTGGCTGTTTCTTCGTAGTAATGTCTGTTCACGAATACAACTCTAAAACTTATCGATTTTGATCGGAACCCCAAACCCGACGGCCTTGAAGGGGCCGGTCCCCACTGAAAACGTAGAATTAAAATATTTTTAGATTTTCTCCAGGAATTCTGTTGAAACTTTCGCCGTTTCTTCGTAGGAGTGTCCGATACCGGACACCACTCGAAAACTCAACATTATCAAGTTGGAATCACAAACCCAACGGCTCGGCAGGGGTCCGCCCCCACCCAAAACTTTAACTCTTTATAACCTAAAATTCTCTCCAGGAATTTCGATGATTTTTCTCGTGCAAATAGAGGGCCATTAGGCCTTCCATTCGAGCTATCGAGCTCGGTAAAGCCGTTGCTTGTTTAAAAGTTATAGAAAAATTAAACCCGAGCAGCGCAAAAGCCGCTTAGGTTTCGCACAGAATTTGCAGACTATCCTCCCCGTATAAGTATATTCAGATTTCATAGGGTTTGGTTTAGCTTGAGCATATAGTTTCGAAGTTTAGCTTTAGCTTTTTCATTTCTGTTTGCCTCTGTATATTCACACCAATGCAGCACGAAAGCCGTCGGAGACTCGAATCTCCGATATACGGCCTCTGCAATGAAAATATCAAATTTACCAGAGTTGGTAAATTTAACAGTAGTGCCAAATTTTTGTACATCCAAAATTGACGATATCGCTAGACTCGATATCGGGTCCCGGCCCAACGGACCAATTTTTGTGAGGACCGTTGACCCGGTCCTAGTCAACCGATAAATAAGGTCAAGCCCAGCCCCTGAGCAAAATTTCATAGAGAAAGGCTGGCAAATTAGGAAGATATTGAGAACTTTAGATTTTCCAAACCCCTATAGAATAAGACTTAAAATTCCGGTCGAAAACTAGGAGACCAATAAATCTAAGGATACAAACCGAGTGAAATACAGTTAATAAAATTGTTACGGTTGTCCCGATAACCGGGGCCTCCGCTTACTGACTCGTTTCATCGAGTAGGATCCGCTAGGAATATTACTTCAGTTTCAGTATCAAATAGAGCTCTTTTCGGGAGCCGTTTTCGAGTCAAAATAATATAAATTTTAGTACTTTTAGGATAGTGCCGGTGACCTATGAGGCATCGCCACGTATAGTTGTAGTTTTGGTCAAATTTGTAGGTGCCTGAACACAATTTTAACCCCTGCCCCTATGCCTTAAAGTTGGCATAAAATTTGCATAATGATAACGCATGGCCGCTCTCCGGCATTAATTAATTGAACCCAGAGAATTTATAGATTGTGCCGTAATTTAGGGACTCGCCCGAGCTTGTCCCTTGGCCCACATTACTACCGCTATCTAGTAGCAATAATGAACGATTCGATCGCTTCAGAACAACTTCCACGTTGAGGATGTGAATCAAGATAGCAAATTAGGCGAGCCAAGCTTGTTGGCCCGTTTGAACTCGTAGAAATTAATCATTTGCTGACTCGGATAAGCAAACCGCCAAATTAGTACCATCTTTTAGTCCAAATTGAACAAACCGCGTTAGTACACAATGCATCTGTAAGCTCTTCGGTCTGCACCTAGTTGCAGAGCAGTACCTTTTGATAGAATTACCGCGGAACACCGGGCTATTTCCTACGTTTATTATAGCCGTGGAGGTTGAAGGCCAAGGTAACGCTTTAAACTCTTTCGTAAACTTCGTGGGAGTCCGTTTGGAACTCCGCTATAAGCTGGATGAAACTGCGAGTTAAATCAAGCTAAATATTACTCCAGTCCTATGTACACCTCTCCTAGTAAATTTTGGTAATACTTTTGGATTAGGAAGAGCTATTAGAAATTTGGTCCCAACCTCAGTCTGCCGGGACCATAAGCTATTCAAAAGATAAGCCTACTCGACCAATCCTAGTATCATTTTAGCTCATGTTTGGGGACACGAAAAGTCCGTTGTGGCAGTTATTTAGGTCATAGATGAGCCTCGACTTAAGGCAAATTTTACCGTTTTGTTACCATGTTTGAGAAATGATTTTGTAGGAAATTAGAACCAAAATTGGCCAGTTGAGACTGTGTAATTTGCTGAAAATTTTATCTTATATATATAGGGACACCGTACGTATGTGCGTATGCGAGTAGGAAAAAAGGGTATTGTACCATTGTCGCACTAGAGAAAATTATGAGTCGTTCCGATGATCACCTCCCAAGGTTACCTTTATGCTGATATGTATCATTGATCATTCGTTATAACATTTTGTCGTATGTTAATCCAATCGCTACTTACTTTACCGCATTTACAAATATTCACTTATCATGTATCATAGTCGTGATTAGGATGAGCAAGATTGAGTCCCGCAATCCCTCCTTGTACGCTTCGTCCCGTATGCCCCATTTGTACCCGTTATATTGCCGCCTTTTGCTTATCTGAACCTGTTGTTTTATCGGAGTACCCTCTAGTAGCAATCGTAGTGCCGAGCGAGTAGTTAGTTGAATGGCGCCTCTCTATCGACAAATAGCCGTTTTACACTCCGTATTACTTACCGGTATTTGCTTTTGATTTGACCCATTTTTAATAAGTACGGTGAGCGCAGCTGTCATTAGAAAAGGCTTAGCAGTACACGCCGTGATTTGAATCAGCTGTGAGAGTTCCGTGAAAAAGGCTATGACTCCGCAACTTACCCGTTAATCGCCCTGCTCATTCTCCTAATAGTGTACTATATTAGTGACATTGTACCTGTTGTATTCGCCCGTACAATGCGTTTATGTCCATATCCGATTTTGACTCATCAATAAATGCTCAATCAAACCCAATGTGTTAAAGTGTTTTACTGACCCGAGTAGCGGTAGATCTTCGAAGGGGTTTGAAATCCGTCACCCTATCGACGACCCACGTTCAGGTTTGACACGCGCATCGAAGAAGCAAACGTTAGCGTGACTCGCCGATTCCATAATTGTGTTAAATATATTACTGTGTGAGTCATGCGACTAATAAGGAAGAGCTACGGCAAAATTAAAACTCACGCTGAGCACCCAGAATAGGAAATTACACGCGAATCCGATGTTAGACGTCTAGGGATTTGTCGGACTCTAGTGGGGACCACTGGCTAAATAGACTAACCGTTCGGGAAAATGGGAAAATAGAGCCAATCCAAACACCTAGTAAATACACTTTCTGGTTAAACGAGGATAGAGAATACTGATATGGTGTCTTTGGCCTGTGAGCAGGGGACGGAGCCGCCCTCCCTGGGGACCTCAAAAGTAGTACCTCTTAGAGTACGTGCGCAACCCGTCCGGCAGGATCAGAACACATCCTGTGAAGCGCTCCTGCGGCTTGCTAAGCTCCGTAATTTCTTGGGCCTGACCCGAATCAAAAAAGAGGAAAAATAGAAATTAGAACCCATTAGGTCCGCCCTTGAAGTCACGATAGCCGGGGTCGTATAGGCATTACGTTTGTGGAAGCGCGTAATCCAGCACCGTCACGTCGATTACAAATTGGGGGCCACGTCGTGAGGAAATGTTATTCGTTTAACCCGTACGCCGTTAGGAAATGTTATTCGTTTAACCCGTACGTCGTGAGCTAATTTTATTCGTTTAATCCATACGCCGTGAGTAACGTTTATTCGTTCGACCCATTTAAGAGATATTTTGGATAAATAGTGACCTCTCGCATACATACGGAGTGACAAAATCAGGATATATACATATGAATATTGTATAATTAACAGGAAAAATTTCAAGTGTCTGGCCAAGGAGTATTTGTGTTCTCCTGAATTGATAATCGTATGTCATGTTGTTATTGAAATTGTTGTTGTGCTGATGTATTGTTGTGCCCATGTATATAAGTGATCGTCCGAGCGGAATTGGAACGATTCGACCACGAGACTAGAGTCTCGGTACGGCGGTACATTTTCAGCTGGCACTATTTCAGGATTTGAATCACTAAAACGCGTAATTAGTTAATATTTATCTATCACTATACTGTTGTTCGGAAGTATTTTAACGCGCCGTCGATTTATTTGTGAACATTGATAACAAGTAACAATCGAGCCCCTAAGTATTCGATTTGGAACAATTGTTGGCGTACAATACGCTTGTGGAAGTGCGTAATGCAGCAGCGTCACGTCGATTACACAAGTAAAAGCATTTGGGAACCAGTGTATTTTTACGCTAATATCAAATTAATTACTTTGGTGTAACTATATTCCTAAAATTAGTACTATATATAGATAAAAAATTATTTAGCTTAAACGATACGCTAATTGGAACATCCACGATATGGTTGTTAAGTTATTATTTAGTCTGCTTGAGTTGCTGTAATAACTTGACAAATACATGGTTTTGCCGTAACTATTCGATTATAGATTACCAACGTTTCGGGAAGACCCGTCAGATCCTTACGTTCGCAAGCTTGCCAACAAGGCTGCTTCGTCGCTGAAAGATCCAATGTTAATTAAACGGCGAAAGAAGTATAAGCGTCACAAAGCGGCTGTAACGCGTAAAAAATTACCCTCAATATCTCTGGAACATCAGCAGCAAAAACAACCATCAAGTAAAAGCGAATCACTTGAGTCTAGTCGCGAAGGAAGTGTGCCTGCATCGCAGCAAAATGAATTGTCAACCGGTAATAGCTCGAGTGAAATAGGAGTAAGTTTTGTCAAGAAATAGTTGATTGTAATAATTATATGAATTTAAACTGTTTATAGAGCTGTCAAAATTATACAAATGAGACTCAAGGCATACACATGATGTAAGTATTGTGGAAATTAGTTACCTTCCCAATAAATTATGACTCTTTATTCCATATACTGTTCGCATTGGTTTAACCTAGAGCTTTTTGTGATTGTGATATATATTTTGCAATGTTTTTAATTCACAGTCGTATCAAGTTTTTTCAAGCTTCGCACTGTTTTTTTTTCATTATCGATTCACATATTCCCAATTAAGCTGCCAAATAGTGTATTATATATATTGAGCTGCCGAAAAGTGGTAGGCAGGAAACTACGAGACTACATGTCCATTCGCGAGGGAAATTTCAGACGGGTGAAGGTAAAGTGTTGTTCTATATGCTACACATTCCCATGTTTCAGGCATTTTTAGTTGCCGTTCAAATATTTTCAGACTGTACAGAACGGCGTTTTAGCATTAGGCATAGCGTTTATGAATGTTTAGAAACATTTTGCAAACAGAAAATAATTTTATAAACATTATGAAGTTTTGGATTTACCCGAAGATATTTGTTTCGGACGATTGGGGGACTGAAAGTGGAGAAAATCTCGTCGATATGGGGATTTGGAAAGTAGGGGGTCCGTCTTACTGTGTAAAGGCCAGTTAAGACGACCATAATTGTCATCTCCAACAACTGACGAACTTCCCGTCCATTTTTCGATAGATTTGGTGTCTCATCGGTATTTCAAGGCGTGGTTTACGCGACTGTTATCCAAATTTTTTGATGAAAAATTACCACTCTTGAGCTCATAATACCCTGTCCGAAATTTCTAGGTAATGAGACATATTTTGGAATAAGCGGCCAAAAAACATTCATGACAAAGTCTCTGTGGTTATACTATCGTTTTCGAAACTTGTATAATACTGGCACTGGCTCGCCCATTATAGGAGCTACCTAAAATTTCCGCATCAAGGATCCTATGCTTTCCACTTTTCAAATCTCTCATGTTCGTGCATTTTTCACCCATGCCCGTCCCCCCACTCAGCGGAAACCCGCTGCTATGTTTAACTAAACCCAAAAAATGTGATATTTTCTGTATGCTAGATGTTTTTAAACATTAGTTATCATTATGCTAAAGCGTTGTTTACCTGAAAATACTTGTACAATGGTAAAACTAAATGAAAATATGGAAATATCTAGTATTTTTAAATAAAATTTATCCCCTCCCACTTCGAAATTTCCCGTGAGAATGAACATGGGGGCCCCAAAGATTCATCCCCACTTTTGGGAAGGCTGTGCTCAGGCCAGAATTGTGCGCTGCTGTTTTCAATAAGCACCATGTTTTGGTGCACTAGCATGATTGTCTGATTTGTGATATTGTTCCAAAGTGCTCTGGACATAAAAGGCTAAGGCCAAATTAATAGACCGAAAGAAGTTTTTTTTATTTTTCTTTCGATGGTAACATGCGAGGAAATAATAACCTGTGTTGCCCAGCCGTTTTCATGCGCGAAGCCCGTCATCCACCAAGTACTTTTAATTAATCTCACATGTTCAAACTTCAGACAGTAAAGCATGTAGGTGACATGTTATGACAGCGGTATAATATGTATGCAGTAGTGTTGTAAAATATTGGTTTTAGCTCTCATCTGCAAAAAATAGAGTGGTTGCACCCGAAACAGCTACCGAAACAACTCCGGCAGCCTACAACACCGATCAAGCTGATACTGCAGCCGCAAGCCCGCTTTCGGAAGAAATGACTGTGCAATCTTCTGACGGGCAAAGCTTTTCAACAGATACGGTTAAACAATTGTCTACAAGTACAACAGCGCATGTTGTAGACGTCCATGGCGACTTACTTGCCGCGGATGACGTAATTGGTTTATCTTATCATTCTTTAAGATACGATCTGAGCACCATATTCCATTCTTACAGTTATCGCTGTTGCAATTCTTTATTTTTATTAGTTTTTTATATTGTAAATCAGTTTATTTTATGACATTTCAGTCGAGATTTTATAATATGTCGTCGGTTGTACTGTCGATGGATTAGTAAACTTGACGAACTATGTTTTAACATTTTACTTTTCGCTGCACAATTATTAAAAAATTGCCTTTTTGTCGGCTATTCCATATATTAGAATTTAATAAGATCGACTTTACTGAAGAGTGTATCAGTTTGTAGTTTTCATTATTGACGACCGTTGCCGTCATCGATTTCAGCACAAGGTCTTCGAGAACCCGGACATCTACGTCAACCGGTTTAGCTTAACTACCAGACACAGACCTTACCAGTGTTGTTTAGATTTGCGGTCGCAGTTAAATGTACTTTATCTTTCTTGTTGAGTAAGATGCCTGGGGCATATGTTGTGATGCCGCAGAAAGTATGTAGGGTGCGTGCTCTAACGTCTAAAAACACATTGTGGCGTTTGTCTTAAACGGATATAATAGCTGTTGTTATGCCATTATTTTTGGTGGGATAGGCTCAAAAATAGACCGTGACATCACGCGAATGTTAATTATAAAAGATAACTTGAATGTTATGGCGTTCACTGTTGCCAAACACGCTAGCCTGAACCTGTCCTCCTTGAAAATTCTGACACAGAGTATATTAACACGTTGTCTTATTACAGAATTTTGTACTATCTTTATCACTACAAATTATTTAATAATAATTATGAAATCCATTTTATCCTATTGTATAATAGCTTAGGATCGTTAAAATAAAACCTAACAACTGCTTCTTTAGTATTTATTGTGACCACTCAACTGCGTTACACTACTAAATAGCTGGATCTGAGCAGTGTTATTCACTCGAAGCTTTCTTGGATAGTTCAAAATGCGGAGTTTCACCATTTTGTAACGAAACGTTCGACGAAACACCGAAACGTTCGAATGGTTTTGATCGCGATTTTACTAAACTGAATTTTCACAGACCTGTTTCCTAGATTCACTCCTTAATATTGGCTAATGGAACACTTTTCTCAATAGCCTGGTTTCGACAGCTAGATATACACAAGAGGGCTTTTGTTTCTACACCCCGTGTGTTAAAACACCACCACGTTTCGTTATGTCAGAAAAATGTCGACTGGGATATGGCTAATTCTTCAGTTGTTTCGGAACCTACTGTGGGCTTTTTATCCAGTAGGATCTGACGACGAGCAACTCTTGCATTGCTAAGCTCTGCTTGTGCAAACAGAAGCTACAGATTTAGTTAACATCGATTGTTTTGTTTTGTAACTTTCAGAGCTTCATGGGTCTTTTGCAGTAGGTGGTTTGAATCCGCTTAAATTTCTCATATTTCGACTTATTCTTGTGTGGTTTAATGCAAATAGACAATTTTTAAAGGTTGTAAGCGACGAAGAAAATACGGCACTTGCTGTAAGTCCTTCGGAAGACATAATTCCAGATATTTCTGTTAGCCCGCCGTCTGACGCGAATATTGCCGATAGCGGGTAAGCATTAGCACTGCATATTTTATTTTAGTTACTTCGTTGAGCTGTTCTTGTTGCTGAAAAACCATAACGCGTATGATTACAAATTCGGCTGTACAAACCGTCATTTATACTTTGGAAACTAGCTAATCCAAACATGTGTGTTTTGGTATGAAAATACTGTTTTTCATGTTTTGTTAACATGAATTTACAAATGGAGGATGCCGTAATTTTCAGGATTCCTTATGTCTGTTTGGAAATCAAAACGTATCGTAATAATGTTAGTGCATAATATCTGTGCCTCATCTGCTTGTATTTTTAACCTAATGTGCTTATTGTGAGCGTATGGATTATAAGCAGTTTCCTTTGCATTTAATACAGTAATGTATAATAATTTTTTATTAAGATCAGAGGCATGCTGGTATTAAGTTGTTTATATCAAAATGCTTTAAAATACAATAGGATATGGGGGTTCTCAGTCAGTTGCGACCAAACAATGGTCGCAGGCAAACAAGTTTTTTGTTCAGTTGTAAAAGGTTTTTATACAGTGATTAGTAAACAGCTTAAATTGAGACTCTAAGCAGTCGTTGCGTTATCAGCACTACATATTGATTTCAAGGATAATTATTGTTTTTACCGAATTTTCTTTATCAGCATTATATTTTTACTTCAAATTATTAATTTGATATAATTATTTAATAATTTTTGATCTGGAATCTTAGAATCGTAGTTAAATCAATGAAATGGTCGCGATCTAGAGGAATGCCATCGATAGGCCCTGCTGCATTCCGGAAGACAGTAACATTAGCACTCTTATAATTTTGCATGGTTTATTTTATTTGAATCTTATTACATCAACATCTTTCCGTAATAATCTTAATTTTGTCATGTATTTTTGAGACGTAGTGACAGAAACGAACAGGTTCCATTGAGGTTCTTGAATCGTGAAAATTTCTTTTCTGTTGGTCGGTGTAAGCTATGTTTGTGTATAAATATTGTTGTTGTGGTGGATAGCATAACTGAAGACCATGTGCTCTTTAATAGTAGCTAAGAACTCCGTTACTATCGACTATATTAAAATGGCCAAAACTCGTTTCAAAGCTTCTTTGCGAACGGTGGCTGTACGGCTACCCCCATTTCGCGGACCACATTTCCCTGTGTCTACATAGCCATCACACCGAAAATTAGCGGCTGAGTCAGCTCGTCGAAATATACTAATTTGCTCACATAATTTTTGTTTAATCACGCTTTTGTCCGCTGTGGGAATGAATCTAAATCGTCCACTGGTTGCTGTTTCAATAACGATTTTTCAAATTTCAACGTGATACTGTGTGTTTTTATTTTACCAAGAGTGACTATTAGATAAGCACCTCGTATGCGATGGTTTTGTTATCTATATTCCAGCATAGATTTAGAGTCTAACATCTTACGTTTTCGGAGGCTTCTAGGATTTTAGAACCGAAAATGTTACGTTATTGTTTTCAGTGCGCTTAGATATCGTCGCCGCTATGCAAAAATAGATATTTTAAAAATTTAGTTTTGAGAAAAGATGAAAAAGTTGTTGAAATTACGTGTTAAAGAAGGACAAATATTGTACGTCAGCGTGTTTATTAGACTACTATGTAGCTATTTCGCTATGTATATACATACGACATAGACCATCGTTCTGGTCATCCTGGTGGGAGAATGTCCCATAGCATTTTTTGCATAATAAAGTAATCAGTTTTACGGCTTAGTATGTATTTTAAAACAGGGATTATGTCAACATAAGTGCTCGCTTGCAATTATTGTTATGGCACCCAACTTGACGGAACATCAACAATTCCACAGGTCGTCAATGCCGACACAATATGCCAAATATATGACTGTCAATTCCATTGTTCCAGCCACTGGACAGACACTTCACGACACTGCAAGAGCCAAATACAAAACATTATTATGTTTTTCAATATACTGAATCCGATAGTTATTCAAGCGATACACCAATGGTTATTCAATTGATACACCAACAACTTAGTTTGGTTACACCTTTTAAGGGGTATCTAAGCCAATATAGCAATTCTATTCTGAAATATACTGATGCTGCCATTCTAACACACGCTTGACATCATAAACGTCGGACACTTCAGATTACACTAACAACACCCACGATCACTCGATTTGTCTTTGTAATAGTACTGGCAGATTTTGTGTTTTATAGACAACATGAAGTCGCTAGTGGTAATATGGATCTAACCGAAAGCAAAGAACTTCAGACTGTTGATGGTGGTGATGAAAGTGTGTATTTTATTTTTTGTTTTTCTTTACTGAATTAGCCCGTGTACTTCAACTCATTGTTTTCTGCCTTTTATAAGTTATTAACAAGTAAATCAGAAATACACCTTAACACAGCAGCGAGCAAATTGATCATTATCTATGTTTCTGACAAAATGTTTCTAATTTTGGAGTTTTCACGCCAAAATTGCAGATACTAGTACTGTAGTAACTTGAGTTTATCAAATTTTCCATCTTCTGTAATCAAAAATGTGCCTTCTAAAAATATACATGATTTTGCATTTGCCAATGATAACATAATTATTTATTATATAAGATGTGCGTCAAGTCAAGGATATCGTGAGATTGGATTCATTCAATAGCATAATGCGTGACTCCACTTTAGTCGAGTATACCAAGGTTGTTATTTTGCCAAAATTACGAATTTATTCGTGCGGAAATTCACGTTCACATTTTTGTCATTGGTAGTCGCATTTTTATGAGCGCGAACATGGGTACACTTTTACAGTGGAGTCAGACATAACCTTATTTGTGTTTTAAAGAGCATTCCGAATTTAGATAAGCCTTAAACATTCAATTGGCTAGACTTCTACATTCGCTAAAGCTAGTATTTAGGGTTAGATTATTACTTATTATGGTCTGGTAACCCATAAGAAAAATTTACCTATCTAAGATTAAACGTATGTAATTGATGTTTATATTATCTGTTTAGGCTGTCATGCAAGTGAAGTTGAAGATGATGATCCCGGTGAATTTATGAAGCCGAAACATCGTCGTCGGGTTGTCAATCGTGTTGGAGTAACGTTTTTCTTGGACCGTAACGCGAATGCTGTTTCTGATCATCCTGGGCAAAACGACAAGTCACAAGCGTCATCGAGTGCGGGAAAGCGACAGGCAGCGTCAGACCCGTGCGTTGAAGAAATCGGAAAGGATGAAAAGTCGAAGAAACAGCAAGTGGCAACAGCAAGCCCAATGTTACCTTATGGTTTGCCATGTATTAGAGAACTGTTTCGTTTTCTTATCAGCTTGGCAAATCCACTCGACAAACAAAATACCGATACTATGATTCAGGTGAATTTTTCACGTTCCTGTGTCATTTAAGGTATACATTTTAGTATGTCCTAAGTTTTTCATCCTGCACAACAAAACTAGCCTCTCCACAGCCCTTCGAAAAATGGGTGAGGAGAACTTCGGGGGCCCCATGTTCATTCACGGGGAAAATGTCAAAGTGGTGGTGGGAATAACTTTTGCTTAAAATGCTACATATTTCCATATTTTCACATAGTTTTACTGCCCTGCATGTATTTTCAAGCTATAAAACGACGTTTTTTTGCATTATAAATAGTGGTCATTAATGTTTAAAAACATTTTGCACACAAAAACATAATTTTTTAGACATAAAAAGTTCTTGGATTAAGTGGAACATTGGTGTTTCGGCCGAGTGGGTAGGGTACGGACATGGAGGAAAATCTCACGGAAATGAACTTACTTACTTACTTAGAACTTAGTCCATCCTGTGTCTTGCAGCGACACATTGGGCAGATAGCGGCTTCCATTTACCCCTGTCTGCAGCTATAGCTTCGGTTTCACCAATGGTTTTACCTACAACTGCAAGATCTTTAAACGTTTTGCGCCAAGTAAGCTTCGGTCTTCCACGTTTTCGCTTGCCAAGTGGTGGTTCCTAAAGAAGCCATCTTTGCACACCGTTCATCTGCCAGCCGCAGAATATGTCCAGCATGACGCATCCTTCGCTCTGTTATAGTATCGCGCAGTCTTCGAGATTGTGTGCGCTCAACAATATCCTTATTGGTGTCGTGATTGAGGTAGGAGATCTTCAAAATCTTCCGCAGACATCGCTGGTGAAACACTTCTAGCATCTTCGAAATCGATTCTGTGGCGTTCCATGTTTCACTGGCATATAGGGCAGTGGATTGTACGATGGAATTGTATAGGCGTATCTTGATCTTAACGTCTAATTTTTGACTTGCCCAGAATCACGGAAATGGGGGTTTAGAAAGTGTGAGTGGTCATACCACATACTGCGAACAGACCATCATAATAACTAGTAAGTCGCAAGCGAGGGTGGCTTCATCAAGTAGTCATTTTGTATAATAACTTATAACAGTCTTTATGTTTGATGTATATACTACACTAAAACATCTGTAATTTTGCTTAAAATGCTAAATATGCATATTTTCACATAGTTTTACTGCCCTGCATGTATTTTCAAGCTATAAAACGACGTTTTTGCATTATAAATAGTGGTGATTAATGTTTAAAAACATATTGCACACAAAACATAAATTTTCAGACATTAAAAAATTTTGGATTTAGCGGAACATTGGTGTTTCGGTTGAGTGGGGGACAGACATGGAAGAAAATCTCACGGAAATGGGGGGTTTGGAAAGTGGGGATGGCCATACCAATTACTGTGAGCAGACCAACATAATAACAACTAGTAAGTCGCACGCGAGGGAGGCTTCATCAAGTAGTCATTTTGTATAATAACTTATAACAGTCTTTGTGTTTGATGTATATACTACACTAAAACATCTGCAACCATGATCCCGTTGAAAACACTAAAACATTGTTGACCTTAAACGCATCGAAAATAACTGAAAAGACACAAAATATTTCTGCTAAACTCTAAATAACCAAACCATCGAATCCAACGTCCCGAAAAACCTATATAGACCATTCTTGGTGCCTTGCACGTAATAGCAAAACCAAAAAAATGAAAACTCACTATTTTGGAAATCGGGTTTCTTGAAATCCCATAAAAATGTATAATATAGTCAGATTGGGCTCTAGATAGCAAAACCATCGTCTTCAGCGTGCTGATAACATAATAGATACTAATAGCAAGGTAAAAACACACATTAGCATGGGTAAAACACACATTAGCATCAATACGGAGATCGACCCATATTCGGCCTCGCAGCAGCCCAGAGAGTGTTTCCACAAAAAAAGTCGTGGTCAGCAAAGTTTTTGATCTCGATGAGCTGATTTTGCGAGTCTTCATTTTCGGTACGAAGCCCGTGTCACGAGACATGGGCTGCCAAAAACTGATACTCATATGGCCAGATTTGGCAAAGAACCCTTAAAAGTCTGTTTTTGCCATTTTTATCCTGAATATGGGGTCAGAGCTGTTCGCGTTCAACTAAAGGGCACACCCTCATCACTTTTACTATCGAATAAAAGAATTTGGCGAAATCTATCCATCTGATGATGAGTTACGAATGACAGAAACAAACAAGAAGAAATTTTCACGATTTTCACACGAGCGACCTTATTGGAAACTCCGCTTGCTCAGTTTCTAATTATTATTCATAATTATTACATTGTTATTTGTAACTTTAGTGTCAATTTTGTGATTCCACATGCGTAATAAGGAATGTTTTTAAACAGAGGATAATTAAACTACTAAGTTTCAGATTAAATACTAACCGAATGTGGTGTCGATAAGCAGAGATTACTTGGTTTGTGCCATTTCAGGATATACTGTCTACCCCGAGGAATGAGGCGAACCAAATAAGGGTCGCAAGCGAAAATTTTTTTATCGTAAATTCTGATACGATTATCTGCAATGGTAGAATGATTGGCTGAACTCTTGCTCAGTCACCGTGCTGGCATCATTCAATAGCATATCTATCTAAACTTATCTCTGCGTGTAAAATATCGCAACATTCGTCACGCCAATTGCACCATTTTCGTCCTATCGATTGAGGAGCTCGGCGTGTCATTCCAGCGAACATGAAAATGGCCGTGCGCCATGTTTTGAACACGCCACCAGTTGCACGCGAAAACGTGGTACCTTTAGTGCACCGCCATACTTCGACTCATGCAGCGATGTTCATATACAATTAGTCGTTCAAAAGTTTTCTATATAATTGCCACATTTCACACATTTATAACAATGCTGGTGTAAGACATAAATTTTATGCACGAGATTTACGTCGAACAGAAATTGACGTGTAATGAAGACACGAGTAAATAGACTGTTGAAGACTTGTTGTTTTTTGGTGATTGTCAACATATGCTGTGTCGTGACAAGGCTGCCTAGGTGGCAAAAGCGTAGCTAAACAATATAAAACCAATTTCTACGCAGTGACGTTGCCACCGGCACTGTATTTTGTATATTTGACGACGACATTATCAAATTCACATGGTCAATAGTATACTATTGTCGACAGAAACGTCACGGGTACCAGTTCGATTAGTGAAGGGTCGAATTTTAGGAAAATGGCATCGACAGAGGTCACCGTAAAGCGACTAAGGGTTGTTTCTTTCTCCCATTTCTTCTGAATCACCGTCTATGATATTTCTGTCATGTTTTCCTTTGCTATCGGCTGTCAATTATTGTAGCATGCTTGCAGTCACAACAGTTGTGCGCTTAAATTCTGGTCTCACGATAATCATAACTATAAAAATCAAGTTTATTGAGAGATGTAATACTCTGTGTTTATATTGGTCTTTCAGATGGGTTTAAACTTGTTGACAGTCGCTTTGGAGTCTGGGGCTGATTCGCTTAGTAATTATGGACTACTAATGCCGTTGGTCAAAAACGAACTTTGTCGTAATTTGTTGCAAGTAAGAAACAACATTTTTCATCGCTACACATACATTCACTAAATTGTAGCTTATTGTATAGGTAGTAATAGTTGTGTTCGGAATGCAATATTTCATGTATGGGTTTTCTGCTTCACAACTTATGTTGATCATGCTTTTCTCGTTGGCAGTTTGTTAACAATATGTAGCTGGTATCACTCGTTAGTCAACAAGTATAGTCATTAGGTAAACAATAGAAAGCAGATTTAGTTGTTGGAATAAATCGCATTGTGTTTTTGTACAAGTGCGTAACTATGGATTGTGGTAACTTTATATTGGCTTAACGAGCCTTCGCTTTGAGCAGCATTTGCAGTGTTTTCAGCTATTTGTAGTAAAGTTCATCTCTCACTTTTTCTTACATGATGTGCCGATGTTATGTACATAGGGCTGTTATCAAGTCTGTGCATATTGTTGGATGTAGGAAACGACATTATTGGTGACTTAACAATTATTGCACTGTTATAACTGTGGTATATAAATTATATACTAAAAGGTAAATCAACCACGAGTTCATAATGTATTTGAACCGAGGTATTATTGCGAACTAGCGAAATTTACAGTCACCGGTACTTTTGGATGAAATGAATTACTTCGTCGTTTTTAGTAGCCTCGAAAACTTTTACAATAACAAATGCAACAAATTATAGCAGTAGGATCAAAATCACGGAAGCATGCAGGGATCAAAGGTAGTTCCATGAGACGCAGCACCACCCTGAAAAACTTACATCGATTACAGATATGTTCAAATTAATCTATCATGGTTTTCAGCAACTTCGAAAACTCTATTATCATAGATTATAGCAACAAATTATAGCATTAGATTGAATACCATGAAATCATGTACGGTTCAAGTGGGGGCTCCTAGTTGTTGCTTTGTTGTTACAAAAAGATACATCGATCACAGATATATTCAAATCAATCTTGTCATAGTTTTCAGCTGCCTAGAAATCTGTTATAGTGACCATATGATGCCTATTAATGATATCTTAAAATGTGTTATAAGGGTTAAAATTGGCACTTTTGGAGCTTCATTTTGTGTCCCTATCTCTTCAACCCCGACTCTTGCAGAAAACTGTTGGTCAACACAGTCTTAAGTCTTGTCCATACGAACGCAATGCGTTCGTGTCAACGTTTTTGATGTGAGATCTGGGTTTTCGAGATAATAAAAAATTAAGGTTCTGAAAAATATTTTCCTTCGGTGACAAAAATAGAAGGGAACCCTTCTGAAACGTGGGTGTACCATACCCCATATGAGGGCTGAATGTTATAAAAGTTATATACAGTCACGGGCGATACCTTATGATATCATAGAGAAAAGACCCTATAGAATATCTTCATTCAGCGAACGGACGAATACGGTAAGACTTAGTAGTGCTCATACAGATAAATGCTAAGGCAGTTTATTTCTTTGGTTGCATCATACGCGTTTGCGGGGCTATTAAAGTAATTTCAATGTGTAGCTCAAGAAGCATCGACGAGCGATAAGCCATTCTCAATTTGATGTTACCGTAAAACGTTTTCGTTCTTGTGACTTGTTTCAGTATCTGTGTACATTTTATAATTTTATAGTTTTAGTTTATTTCGACCTATGTCATATTCAGTAAGAGCCTTTTGTTTAAGGTTTTGTTATTTTATTTGGCAAACATTGTTTTAACGTGGAGATTCTTTGATTGGTTTTTCTAGTACATTTTACTATTACGTAGAACATGGCGAGCTTTATTGTCAGTAAGTTGTCAACATATTGAATAACTTTATTTCTCATTTGTGTTTGTTTGTAACGGTAAACCAATATGTTTTGTTTGGTTGAAAATTGAACTGTCGTCCAACTTGATGTTTGTTTTAGCTTCTTCAAACGGAAAAAATGATCTTGTTCGCAGGGGCCCTACGAGCATGTTTTTTGCTTTACGAAGCGCTTCGAACGCACACAAAATTACAACTCGAGGTATATTTAATCAAGTTAATGGATCTGGTGGTGTCTGAAAATCCAAAAATCCCGTTTGAAATGAAAGAAATGGCTTTAGAAGCTCTCGTTCAAGTAAGCTTTTATTTTTATTTATTACGGAATATTACACGGTTGTCAGTCAATGTAAAAGTAAGAGCAGTTTTAAGACTATAATCTTTGCATAGGTGACATTTTGTAGCATCAAACTTTACCTTACGATTCGTTCGTTTCATCATTCCAAATCCTCGCTACTTAGATGTTGTTGTGTACTCATGTTGCGACAGTGTTGTTTAATGTATATGACTGATGAATTTTATCCTTCTGGGACTTCGAAGGGGTTTAGGAACCTCAAGACGCCTTTTAACGTTTGCACAATAATTATTGTTGTAAAAACAACTTAATTTAAATGATTTAATGTAGTCATACTACTGAAAATATCAATATTAATGTTAGTACTATGGAGTTAACATGTGGACTTTAATATTAATAGATAATTCACCTTCCCGAATAAGGCTGTTACGGCTGTTTTCTATTTTTAGCTTTGGCGCGTTCCAGGCCTTGTGACCGAACTCTACTTGAATTACGACTGCGATTTGTATTGCTCTAATCTGTTCGAAGATCTAACTAAGTTGTTGTCAAAAAACTCATTTCCTGTAGCTGGCATATACAGTACTCATGTATTGTCTCTCGATGCTCTTCTTACTGTGATCGAAACTATTGAAGGTATATTTCCAATCTCATGTGAGAAATTATGTTTTCATTTAATTAAATTCTCTTTCACATGACAATTTTCTTTGATTGTGATCAAGGGCGATCCTTGTGTCGGATCTGCTCCACCAGAACATGCTTAGGTGACCAAGGTCTGTCGGCTGGGAGTAGCTGTTCTCGGCGAGAGGAGTAACCAAAAATTTCTTCCTGGTTGTGGCTTCATAATGGTCCCTCTATTCGCCCTCAATTTTTTTTACTAGTGCTAAAACAGTTTCGCGCGCGCCTCAGAAAAGAACGGGTGGGGCGCATCGGGGGGGGTGTCGCGCCGCCACGTAGTTCGACTGGTACAGCACCTCCAGATCCCCTCCACCGTGACATCCTGGATCCGCCACTGATTGTCATACCATTGTGGAAATATTTTGTGAAGTGATTTTGTTATTTCATCTGCCATCGGGTTTCCGACGGGTTTTTCATACAGAGTGGTGTACAATTCAGGGACAGTCGCCACCCCGAGATAGCGGCGAGGATCGCAAATAGGGTTGTTGCAAGTTGTGTTTCCTCTGAAAATAGGTTATAAATTTGTGTTTTCACCGAAAATATGCAAAGGCGAGGACCGAAAATATAGTTGTTGAAAGTTTAGAGAATGTGACACTTTTAGCTTCGATTATCGTGGCATAATAGAAGTACTTCACGTTGTGATAACATTTCACCTTGATTTTGGATGGGATAAATTCTGGGTCAATTACAACCCAGAGGAAAAATGAGTACCCAAATAGAGGTCACATGCAATTTTTTGGATTTTTTAGTTTATCCCAAAAATGGCCAATATCGTTGAACACAACTTTAAATCAAATGTTAAGCAGTCACTGTGTCATCAACGTTTCGTTTTTCGGAATTACTTGTTGTCGCCGTTAAGATTGCATTTTTGTTGTCAACCAAAAAATCCGGGGGTCGGAAATGGATCAAGGAAGGGATCATATTTTTGGTGGAAATATGCGACAAGAGTTGCATTTGGTGTATTATTTTGTAACCGTTTGTATTATTTTGTTGTCATTGTGATGCGACACATTTTAAACGATTAGAAGCTACAGCGTAATTTTATTATTTGCATACTATTGACCATGATAAACGACTGCCGCTTGTATTATCAAGCCTTTTGGGTGAATTAAGCTGCTTATTTTCAGAGTACTCTCACGCATGAACAAGTATTTATGCTAAGCTGGAATTAATGCGGTCGGGATTTCCCATCGCTTTACGTGAAGTTATAACCTAGCATAGATACTTTTTTCACTTACCGGTTCTTTCAATTTCATATATTTTGTTTTAACTGTAATACTGTACTGTAAATTAATGCAAACTAGTTCTAATCGTTGATATGAAAATATGCTGTTCGAAACTTTTTAGTCAACTGCCATTATCGCACGATGAATGTGATTGGTGGCTCTCCAGCGAATGCTAAAGGTCGCATGTCGCCTTCAAAATCTGTTCCCAACTCGAAGAACGGTCGTGTGTCGGCCGAAGGGGTTGATAGTGACAAAATAGTACCATCCGATTATATATCGCGCTCACAGCCGTCGTCCCAAGACAACTCCCAATCGAGTGTGTATAGTACACATTCCGTTCCTGCAGCAAGTGGATACGCAGCTGGACAGATGTCTAACAGAGACATAAGTGGTGGCAACCACAGCGTTTCTGGTGACACAACTGCGGTAGCGGAGAAAGCCGAACAGCAGAACAATATAATGAATAATCAGTTGCCACAAGTACTGTTGCTGTTCTATCTGTATAATAATTGATTACATAACATAGATAGCTTATTTTGTGAATTTTTTTTTGTAATGTGGTTTTCGGTTACTAGGATAAGTGATTGTTAGAGCTATCTAAGGTACTAACTTGACCTTGTACAAATCTCACTTTTTTGCTATCATTTACAGTAATTTTGATTTGAAGCAACAAAACTTCTTAACTTTTAATGAATGCTATTATTTTAAAAACGTGATGGCATCCAGAGCAGCATTTTAATTTTTGTTATTTCCAGCTAATTACCTGATCATTTTCGGTTTTAGTAGATATTCCATACGCAGATGGAGCTGATAAATATTAATAATTTGACTCCACTGTTTCTTATTTTTTTTATTAGACAATGTTCTATCGGATATCGTGCATATTGCTTCCGAACATTATGATATTTTTATTAAATTTGTTGTTTCGCTGAGCGTTTTATTTCAATGCATTTTACATTTTGCAACCACTATATATATACAAATATTGTTGTCGCTTCAGCTGAACTTGAAGCTGAGCAGTCAAAACATTTCTATGCAAAGTTTATCTAGCACTACGACTTACTGTCGCTAAATAGCCGTCAAGCAATCACATTAAACATATCATCATTTTCGGAACAATGTATCGTAGTTGAATGCTGGTTTTGTTTTAGGTACGACCAAATCGCATGCCTGTTAATAATTCCACTCTACCGTCTCACGAGGATTTAATTGTTCGAAAAAAACGTAAACGAATACTCACAACGGGCACCGAGCTGTTCAACCAGTCTCCGAGTAAAGGCGTAAAGTTTCTGCAAGAACACGGTTTGCTTTCAACGCCGCTATCTGCCGTTGAAGTATGTAATGCGATGCTTTTATTTGATACTTTTGGTTGGTCATAAAACCTCAAACCATTGAACATAAATTCAAAATATGATACCAATGACATGGCAAGTCCAGCTAAAGATTATAATATGGACTTTTAATATCCCTTTTATTAATGTGTTGTTAACAATATATTACTATTAAAAGTGTATTGCTTTAATTTTCGTCTTAATTATTGTGCTGTGTTTTTCATCGATCGGGTACCATCATGCTAGCATTCCTTTAATTTTACTAATCCTAAAGCAAGGGCTAGCATGTAAAAGATATTACAGCATAGATTCGACATGAAAATAAGCGTCGGAGCCGGTCAGCGAAGTCGTCTGAACTCCGCGCCTCCGAAGTTAAACTGAATCGCTGATATCAGTCGGGACAGCTAACCCCGACTGTCAGCTTCTTGGACACCGGTCTTCGACCAATCGGAGATCGTTTTATCGAGGTTTCGGTCTTCTCTTAGTTTAACCATTAAATTTAAAATTGGGACTTCTACCGTAAATCTGTGGCGGTACACCAAAGAAAATTTCCCGACATTCCTTCGGATTACGGGTAATTAAAACACTCATTTATTTAATGAGCGTCGTCTACGGGGCCAAAATTTTGCCATCCCGACTCTGGCCAGCCATCTTACATCAGCACAATATTGCGACGGATAATCTCCAAAACCTTAATTTTAGCTCAAGTTTCCGCCGAAATTAATCCCAAAACTATATAATAGTATATTATTAATAAATAATACTAAAAGTTTACTTAATATATAAATTTTGATTATTAGCTTGTATAGTATTTAACTTTCTAATTAAGAAATTTGGTAAATATTTATATTTTATAAAGTTATATTAATTCATTATATATTAATTTAATTTATAAATAACCTAGATTTTAATGCTAACTGTATAATTATAATACTGATAAACTATCTATACTAATTTAGGTACATAATATTTCCTTAGTAAATATATTATCTAGCTATATTTACTTAAATATATTAACTATATTAATTTTATATTAAGTCTATTATATAATATTTGCTTAATAAATATATTAACTGATATTTAATATTAACTTATGTAAAAGTATTTGTATAATTATAGATATATATATATAGGATGGGTATCACTGCACCAGATAAACATGGTACCTGTTTTCGAAAACAAACAAAAGAGAAAACATACAAACACAGGAGTGGGATACTGAAAAGGGTTTTAAACTTCTTACTCAGAGGGCCAGTGAAGGTAAGGCCTCAGATAGTTGGCTCGGCACGTCAAGCCGATCATTTTGATATCTAACATTGCGGGGTTTAGACAGAGAAGGGGAAACCGAGAACGGGAAACCTATTTAGGTTTACGGTAGCAAAATCGAGGGTTTAGAGGCCCAAACAAGTTGGGGGTATATTTTAGGGAACAGTGAGTTTCATTTTTGGATCGGGTTGAGCGGGGGCACAACGACGGGTGACATGTCCATCGAAAAAAATTTCGTAATTTTTGTGGTGCTACTATACCCAAAATAGGTACACCGGGTCCATACAAGCTCAGATTAAATCCTAGATTTCGGGGAACCTTACTATAATTTTTATATCGATAAATACTAAAATAATTGTTTCCAATTCATCCTAATATCCATATTTCTAGGCGAATCCCAGTTATTCCTTTATAATTCTATGAATTTGGAAGGGATTCGCACGGGATCGATCTCATAGGAAAGACGGAAAACCTAATTGCTAGAAAATTCTAGCCCGCTCCTACAAATTCTAGGCTGTTTCGAAGTTATGGGCCGGAGCATCAAGGACACTCAACTCCGAGAAATCGAAATTGACCTTTCAGAACATATTTTCAGCCTCATTCTATTTATGCAAGGTCAATATGAACAATCAGATGGCTAACGTTTTCGATCTCGCTATTAATATACATATACAGCGCGGGAAAGCAAATATTACATTGTATGGTAAAAGAAACGAGTTTAATTTCCAAATTTATAACCTTCCACATTTCAGTTGCAGTTTATCCGTCACTGTATTTCGCGGAATAAGCGTCAGATTTCAGATTTGTTGATATGCTCGCATGAATTATTCAGTAACGAGCTTCGAGAGATGCTGTTGTTCCCGTAAGAAAGTTCTAAAATCTAGAGCTTATCCGAATAGACTTTTCAATAATGTTTTATAAAAAAATTAAGCTTTCTACAAATTTCATGGATGAATATAAATTTAACTTTCTGGAAATTTCTAGGATAAATTTAAGTAAAACTCATCGATAACTGATTTCCAATACGTCGCCTATCAAAAATCATTTTAAATACGATAGAAGCACATGTGGCAGTAGGATTCACGAATACTCTAAAACGGATTTCTACAATGCGCACATCTTTATTGCTAGAGCAGTTAAATAGGAATATGTTAATATAGATAGACCGTTCTGTGTGAATGGTTTCTATGGTTAAACCGTTCCGTGGGAACCGTTTTTAAGATTAGACCATTCTTCATGAATGGTTTCCATCATGTTTACAAAGTATAACTCAATATTGTCGCTAGCTGTCGGTTAGTTCTTAAATGACAAGAATTGTGCTTTCAAAACGCTTAGAAGATATAGAAATGGAGCAGCAGGCAAGATATGCCATATGACTATTTATTATTGTAAGGCATATTTTGAAATGTTTTGTTATATTCTAAACGCACATTATGATACCAATATGAATCAAGTGTGTTATAGTTGTTGGTAATGAGAGAGCAGCTATTGTTATTTGTGATTCGTGTTAGTTTAATTGTAAAGGTGCTAGTATAATATATAGCTTTAAATTTTTTGACTTACCGCAAGCCAAACTGACAGTTATTACTAACAATGACGAGTTAAAATCTTAGCTAATGAATCTATTCGTATATTTCGTATAATATAGAAACTCGGTACAACGATGAAATCGTATATAACTTCAGTAAAGGTCGCAAAACAGTCCAAACGCAATGGTATCACCCTCTATGGTTAAGCCATTCTTTACTTAATGCGTTTCATGGTTAGACCTGTTCCATGTAAATGGTTGCGATGTTTAGACCGTTCCTTGTGAATGGTTACTATGATTTTCACGTGTTATATGTTTACATATTCTTGTATCCATGTGCGAGTCCATCTTAACATTCATATCATCTGTAATCACTTTGACCCCAATTTGGAGCGCCATTTCTTCGTTAGTCCGCGATTTCCAATTCTTGCGCCGCCGCACGTAATATTTCGATTGGTCTGCTCCGCCATGTTCGCCATGCCACATCCTTGAAAGCACACTCCATATCTGATACTAGCAGGCGTCTCCAGCTGACGACAGACGATAGCTCGTCTGCGTGGCTTTTTCCATGACGGCGCTGGCACTGCCTGCAGCGCCTTCTTTGGTAGTCTGTCATCTTGCATGCGCAGCACGTGTCCGAGCCATTCCAAACGTCGGTTTTTGATCTCGGCTCCGACTTGCGTTCGTTGACCGCTAATGTCGTGCAGGTCGATGTTGGGCACATGGTCGAACCTAGAGATGCCAATATTCGTCTGAGACACTATCGCCAAAAATATTTAAGGCTTGCATGTCTTTGGCTTTGACTGACCATTTTCAGCGCTCTAGAGCAACGTTGGACGGATGCATGCTTCGTAGACCTTCATTTAGGTTGCCATCTTGATCTCTGATGTGCAGAGATTCTGCTGTAACCTATTGAAAGCGACCGCGGCTGTCGCAATACGATTTCCTATATCTGCCGCTGATAATGATGACATTCATATAATGTTTTTATATACCGGAAAATGTTACACGTTATAGTATGATATATGTGTATGCACATATACGGCTCTCTATGTTAACATTCATATAAAATCATTTAAATTATTTGATTGCTCGTTTTTGTATAATAAATATGTATACAGATATGCGAGTTTATGTTATTATTCATATAAGTTTACATTTCATTCAATGACCGCAAATCAATACGCGTTGTAGTATAACAAAAGACTAAAGTGGTTGCCCCTAAGTACTCTTAACCCGCTGTAACATGGCATCACCGGATTCACTTTCTAAAATATCGTGCGCATCAGCAATGCTAAAATATATTGTGCATTCCTTGTAGCACTAAGAAAATTTTCATTCACCTTGTTGATGTCTGTACTGTTTTAGTTGGATTAATAACACTATGTTGTTCACGTGGTAAATATGCCACTATGACAATATTTTCCTAGTGTTTTAAAAAAGTGAAACTGAACACCACGATCCTGTAAATATGTTAATGTTTTAACTCAATTATTGTATCTAGATACAACATGCATATTACGTGGTTCAGTACACATTCCACTGTATGGATTTCTCGTTCTATGCGCAGGTATTTTCATCAATACATCTGGTTACATGGTCTTTTGATTTTATATGTAGGCATTTTCAATATGTATCCGCAAGTTGGCATGTAGTAACGCTGTATTCCTATTTGATATATACCCCATCAACAGATTTTATAACCGATACCAGGGGAAATCGGAAGGCGGAATGTGATTTAGGTTGATTAAACCGACTAAGAGTTTTTAATGGAAGAATATGACAATTTTCAACATTGTTATGTAAACCCCTGTTGGGGGTTAAAATAATTTTGCCGTGCATCGTCGTTTCTGGGGTGTCAAAATTCACTGATTCTTCTTTTATGGTAGAAAACTAGCCCCTCCTGTTGTAGACCGAGTTCGGACTTCCAGTTTTGTGGGGTCGGTCGATTGGACCAGTACCAGTACCTGTTCATCTCATCCCTGACTTACCGACCACAGAACGAGGGAGAGTGTTCATAAAACGAGGAGGGGTAAGCTAATTTTCAATCTCTTTATATATGTGTGGGGTAACTACTAAAAGGTTGTGTCGTTCAAGACGGGTTAACATTAGAGCGCTGGGAGGTGTCATACTCTGCAGTTATGTCCTTTTGGACATACAAACTGCCGCATAAGAATAAAATATTAGTAAGTGAATTTTGTAGGTAGTGCCAGTACTTTATTAACCATTATACATTCCGGGTTAGAACCTGTATGTAAACGACGAAAAACAAAATTTTTTACCTCATGCTCAAATATTTGTTGTGTAGCGAAATTTATTTTTAGTGTGTCGAATGGTTAAGGGAAAATCCTCGGCTTAACAAAAATGCCATCGGCGATTATATTTCGAGCAAGAAGAATTTTGCTGTTCTCGAGGCTTTTGTACAATCATTCAAATTTGACGGCGTTCGTATTGATGACGCACTTCGAGCATTCCTGGAAACGTTTCGATTGCCAGGCGAGGCACCGGTAAGACCATGATCACACATTCTGATGAAAACATAATAGTTTTATCGGATATCAATGGTGTGAGGTGAATGTTTTTTTATAAATTTGAATACCACACTACCTTTTTAAATTGATACATGAGGCCTAAATTACAAGAAAACGGTAGTACGTACTTCCGCGACCGCTCATATAATAGGTGTTACTGGTTTCATTTTGTGGAACAAAAATTAAGCTCTAGACACCCGCGTATATTTGTTGCTATTTTCATTATTTACGCTGCAGTGTTTTGAATGGTCCTATTGGACCAATATACACTAAACCGGCAATATTTCCGAAAGCTCTTGAGTTGTATGGGTGGTATTGAACTCATTTTGTAGAGCTATTTATGTCTAATTGTGAATCTTTAAATAAATAATTAGCCAGTTTTCTCAACTATTTAAGTAACATGGCTTATATTCGGCTCGTTTTTTAGTCGAATATCAATATAACTGTTTACGTCCCCTTAATTACATATTCAACACTCAGAACTCACTACATTGTCGATAAGACAAGCGATTATTGTACGAACACGCGTTGTAATGAATGTGATTCCAGATTCGCCGAAGGTTACAGCTGCTCGACCGCTATCTGTTCGTGGAAAAATTAAAATTTAATGATTTGCTAGACAGTCGCTCGTAAACGGCGGCCATTGTAGCAATTATTATTTATCAAACAGGTATTTATAATTTAACTTCATCCATTTGTTTGCTACCGGATGTGTTCGCGTAGTTGTATCGTTGGAATAGTTTTTTCAGCTTATTTCGACAATCATGGAACATTTTGCCGCTCACTGGCATTCGTCCAACGATGAACCTTTTGCAAATAATGACGCAGCGTTTACGTTGGCGTTTGCAATAATTATGCTCAATGTCGATCAGCATAATCTTAATGCGAAAAAACAAAACATTCCAATGACTGTTGATCAGGTTAGTGTCTGTGTAGTATGAACAGCAAAATTGTGTGGGCAACTAACTAATTGTTTTCAGTCGCTTTGAATTTTCGCATTTATGTGGTTACAACTAGCGACATCTAGATCTCTGATCGTGTAGTTTGCCATCATGAATACAGTCGTGCAGCAGGTATTGAATATCACCAAAACGTTATCAATTAATTGTCTAAAAAGGTAGTAAGCGTCTCATTGGTAAGGAAAATTAAATGAATATTAAATCACCTAGATTAACTGAATTTAATGTTACCAAACTCATGCTGTAAATTCTCTTCATGAAACTTAGACTTCGGTTTTCCCGAAAAATTATGATTTAGTTTGATATTAATTTAGATATTGCTTCATGGCTCGTGAACTGTGTTTATGTCTAAATCAAACGAAGCGGGCGGAGTTTCCACGGAATGTCCTAGGAGCAAAACGTCAAGATTTCTTTTTGTCTGCTCCCTGTCATTTATAACTCATCTGCGGGTGGATGTATTTCGGTAATTTTTTATTAGATAGCAAAATTGATGAGGTTGTGCCCTTTAGTTGAACACGAACACTTCCAACACCATATTCGGGAAGACGGGTTTTTAAGGGTTCTTTGCCAGATCCTAGCATACATGCGCCCGTATTTCTCAGCTCATATCTTGCGAAACAGGCTTCGCAGCAAAAAATAGAATTAATGTAAATCACTTCATCGAGGTCTACAACTTTGCTAACTAGGACTTTTTTGTCCGACCACTCCTTGTGCCGGTGTGGTCCGAATATAAAGCATGTACCCTTTACCAACATAGCAACTTTTCAGATTTCGCCGAGTTATTGCTTGTTTTTGCCTTACAATGAGTGTCTGTCAGGGTACCAAGCACACTGGATACGATGGTTTTGCTATATAGAGTCCAACTTGCCTATATTACACCTTTTCATGGGGTTTCTAGGATTTAACTGGCGACGAATTCGATTTCCAAAATGTAGTGTTTTTCCTTAGTCTGATTATGTTTTGCGCACAGGGCATCAAGAATGGCCTATATAGGTCTTTCTTAAAGCTTAATACAATGTTTTAGTTCTCGATTGCAGTTCTAGTCTTTTCATGAGTTTTCAGTGGAGTTTAGGATCAATGACCACAATTTCTGGAATATAGTCTATCTTCAGTTGTCAGGTCACGCAATGCACACAGGTCGTCAAGCATTGTCTATATACGGTTGCTGATAGGCTGAATACGATGGTTATATTATCTAGAGACCAGCACCGATACTTTATGCGTTGTCAGTTGTTTTCTGTGGGTTTATGGTCGATGTGGTTTTAGGATTTTGAATTGATTCAGGGTTCAAGATGTTTCAGGGTGGTATATATCGAACCCTGCAACTAGTGATTAAACAAAATAACTTAAAAATGAAACCCCGCTCTCTTAATTTGACCCTCACCTGCGAGTTCTGATTTTGTTCACCTAGCTAAGGCGTGAGTGAGAAACGGGCTCATGCTGTGCCAGATACGTGTGCTTTGCACTATCGAGTTTATTGATTCGACTGGCACACTGATATAGGTATGAACATTGTGTGATTGCACAATAGTGGTTTCATTAAAATATTGCAGGGAACACGACCAGTTTCGTCAAATCTTACACAAAATTCTATGGTTCCTTTTGTAGTAGCAAAATCGTAAAAAATTCCTTCTTGTCCGTCTGTGGAGATCATAACTCATAACCGGATAGATGGATCAATTTTTTATTTGATCAAAAATTTAATGTATTTGTGTCGTTTCATTAGACGCTAAACTCGCCGACCACGTGTACATCCGATCAAAATGGACCCCAAATGGTCACGTGTCATATTTTTAGAATTTGACCATTAGGATATCTATTTTTCGCGACCTATCTTGAGATAGAGGCTTCGCAACCATACAAGTCCTCTCACGTATAGCTACAACATTGCTGTTGATCATTCTTGTCAGAGCTACCGTTTTCGAGCTATGAGTCAAAGTAAAATTTCAAAAAAATTTCAAAAGTAAGTTTTTTGCTTGTTGGGACTGAATTACGGGATTATGGTTATTTAACATGTTAAACGAGTTGTCTCCACTGTTTTAACAGCATATTAGACGGTACCGGAGCAAAACTTGGTAAATTTTTTGCACCAAAAATAGCCAAATCTCGCTCCTTCTCCAATATTGGTGTATGTAGGTCATCCAATATTATTGTATGTAGGTCATTTGAACGTGTCTATAGGGTTTCGGAGTTGCTAAATACGATAAAAATTTGTATTTGCGTGGTATGCGTCAAATATGGCAAATCTTAGGGAAGCGAATACCCAAATCAAATTTCAATTTTTTTTGTATTTTTGGTCCTTGGAAGAATAAACAAATATTCTTCGGTTTTGGTATATTATGAGTAAAATCACCGTAGCGTTGTCATTGAAGCATTGCCGGTGTTTAATTGCTATTGTGCAGCTTAAGCGGGCTTGATTACCTGAATTTGGAACGGCAAAATCGTCTGTAAGTGCAGGGTAGCCAAACTCGATCTGTTTCCCCTCTCTTTGCGAGAACATAACATTTTTCGTAATGCTTATTTTATTTGGAATCAAGGAATCTATATTTTCATAAAGAATGTTCTGTTTTAATATAACTGTGGATTTTAGTTCAAGCGCAACTTGTCGAAGGTGAATGGGGGCGAAAATTTTGACGAAGAATTGCTTGAAGATATATTTTATGCCATTAAAAACGAGGAAATCGTTATGCCTGCCGAACAAACTGGTCAAGTTCGTGAGAACTATATGTGGAAAGTATTGCTCAGGCGTGGCATATCGAAGGATGGAAAATTTTTCCATGCTCCATCGGGAATATTTGACCATGATTTGTTTTCATTGATTTGGGGTAAGATTAAAATTAATATTTCATACGGATACAACGCGTGCGGACTTTCTGACTCTTGAATATAAACAACCCGTATCATTTTTAAATATTTCAGCTGTGTTGTACTCTTCATTTCGAAAAAATACACACATATATTATTGGTTTTCAGTGTCAGTTGACTGAATGAGGTTAGATTCAAGACCTGCGTAGGTAATAACCTGTTTCCAGAAACATCGCTTACTTATTTCCCGAAATAAAAACATTATAATTTTGGACTTTTCTGGTGTATTAGCATATTTGACAGTTAATTTCATAATGTTCGTTCGTCTAAAAACCAAATCAGCATGTTTATGATTTTTATTCTATACGAAAAGGTTCATGGTATCAGCTAGTTTGACAGTTGTTTAAACACGCGCGGCACTTCGATGTTGCCGTATAATGTGGTTATAACTGAATTCACAGGCTGCTTAGTCATTTTTGAATGGCGCATGCTCCCATGTTACGTTGTTCAGTAAGATAAGTGCAAATAACAATCAAAGGTTATAAAGTTGAATATTGGCTACCGCAAGCGAATTTGCATTAGTTTAACCCTATATTATGTCTGTTAGATCCTCAGATTACTGATTCACTAATAATTAGCTTGCGGCATATCATCGTCGTTTTATTGCTTTCAGGACCGACGGTAGCAGCAATTTCTTTCGTCTATGATAAGTGTCCAGACGCCCAAGACGCTCTGGTTCAAAAATCGCTGAGCGGTTTCCGGAAATGCGCAGCAATTGCGGCACACTATGGCATGAGCGATGTTTTTGACAATTTAATAATTTCATTGTGCAAGTTTTCAACGTTAATGACACCACTGGTTGCTGGAGGTCTAAGTGGTTCTCCAGAGGACATGCTAAATTTACCTTATGCAATAGGCGGGAGCAGTGGTGGAATGGTAGGAAGTGGTGCTGGTCATTCAGGCAGTGGTCGTACAGGCCGTGGACAACAGAGTGTGGATCCAGGTCATTTACTTTCTCTAGCGTTTGGCGAAAACGTAAAAGCTCAGCAAGCTGCACGGGCTATGTTCTATTTGGTAAGCGAGTTTCAGAAAACTGTCATCTGTTCTTATAATTTTGTCAAAGGTAGGAAGCAATTTTATCGAGGTAACTTTGGTGCAAACTTTGTTGACCGTTGGCTAGTACCCACGGACATAAGCCTAGTCACCACCACTGACGTTATATTGGAAGGCTTTAAAACCTAAATATTGAGAAGGTTTTAAAATCTAAATATAGAAAAGGTTTTAAAATCTTAATATTGAAAACATTTAATATTTTAATGTTAGAAATTATTGCTAAAATGGTAAATAAATCGCCTCGCGAACGCTGCCACGACCTCTCTGATTTCGGTTAAAACTAATTTTTAAGCAAAATGTAGATAATTTATGAACTTTTTAGCTTCGGGTTGCGGTTTGGTAAAAAATTTTTGTCTTTCTTATATCTGTTGATAGGTCCTTAGCTTGACTTGTCGCGTTGTATCATTGTCGTCTTGCTTTATGTAATAAGTGTATATAGCCATTGTTTGTTTTATTAAATTACATACATATCCTTTTACAACATTTTCAGTTTCACTTTACTGTTAATACCTGTATAATCGGGCCTTCGTTAAAAGGTGTATCAAAATATAAATTCTTGCTGAAGGTAAGGAATATTGTGATATCTCTAGGTAGCTCTAAAATTTTGTGCCTTCACGACTCCATTGGAGAAGCCAATCCAAAAATTGGAACAGAATAAGAAAAATGTTTAATACTAGACACACGCTAAAAGTTAAAACTGTACTAATGAATTTAGTTAATTCTATATTGGCCACTTCGATACATTTTAAAAATCAAAAATATGTGTCGGTACTGCTCAGTACATTATGTGGTTTGTAGCGCCACACGTCATAAGTTAACATATACATCAGTCGTTCTGCATACAGTATATCACAGCCGCTAAATTCATGGAAAGTTGATACATGTAAGTTTATAACAGATCTATATGCTACAAACCATTAATACTTCAGTTTTAAGATGTGAACTATGTACTTTAACATTCAACATAGTTGTAATCAATGGCTTACAATGAAAATTGACTTTGATGAAATTGGCTTGCCTGGACAAGACCTACATCGACCACTTTGTCGTCAGACACATGAATGTGGAAATAGGGCTGAAAATTGAATACTCATAAAATGGTGTCTCCAAAAGTCCTCTTTTAGGTCTATTGACAGTTTTTGAGGTATATTGTTATAATGCATTATAAAGTCACTATAAAGTATTTGAAGGTTGCTAGAAACGATGATTGCATTTACGCAAACATATGTGCGACGTGTATACCCGTTCTGGAATAACCACTGTACGCCGTCACACACTTTCTGTCCTTTCATGATTTAGTGATTTCGCTTTAATGCTTTTTCTGTTGAATTTGCGATTATAAAGGTTTTCGAGGCTGCTGAAAACGACGAGGCAATAGATTCAAATGTATAATATGTAACTAGCGTTCTCTTTTCGGAATGGTGCTACATGCTGTAGCTCTCCACTAGCCGTTTTTAATTTGATGTTTTAGTCGTATTCATTTGAGATTATCAAGGGTTAGGTTGCTAAAACGATGATTTTATTAACTCAAACGTTATTTTTACTGGTTTTGTAATAGTCACTGTATTCCTTGGCATTGCCCAGTTCCTTAACCAACAGCATTTCGTGGCTTTTAATCCATTGCTTTTTTGTTTTCTTTGCTACGATATACATTTTCGGTTTTGCTGAAAGCGATTAGTCAAACCAAGAGTTCATAATAAAAATTTATAGAAGAGTATGGTACTCGATCATACTCATGTACTTGGTGTTATAGGATAATATGGCCATTTCATGAATTATCCCACCCAAAGATTCCTGGAGGTACCACTAAGGTTCTTTGGGCGAGCATCGGATACCACAAAGATTCCTTTGGAGGGTAACAGCTATCTGATCGCTAATAACCAATGAGCGTCGAGCAGTGAGTGCAATTAGCAGCAATACTTAGTGGCTCCTGCTGCTAATCGGTTGTTGGTTATCTGGTAACTGTTAGTACCCTACGGAATGTAGGAGATACCCCTGGAATCTTTGACGCAAAGACAAGCCGAAAAAATGATCTCATCATCGTACACCGTAAAGTACATGAGTATAATCGAGTGTCATACTCTGCTACAATTTTTTATGATGAACTATAGGTCGGTTTTGTTCATTAATAAATAAATTATTTTACACCACGGTGGCTATAACATGCCACAAATACAGCCATCTTATACGTGGTCATTTACAGTAATAATGTATATATATTCACGCCAAATCGGGCTGTATACAATCGATAGTTAACAGTAAACTTGGTTATTTCTGAAGTTAAGGTAAATAAGTTGGGTGAAATTTGATCATTTTTTCAATAATAATGTAGTGTGTGTTGCAATAGCTGACCACGAAACTTCGTATCCAGCAGAAAAAAAACGTGATCATCATGTTACTACCGGATAGTATGTAATAATACAAGCACTCGGTAAACAGAAAATTTGATAATCACGTGATTCTTCCTTAAGTCGTTTACAACTGTGTTAAAGCAAACTATATTAGGCCGAATATAAATCATCAATTGCCTAACAAAATCAAAAAGGCCCATAATCTGGGCTCTCCATTCGCTGAAAATTTTGCCAGGGGGCTTGAACCAGACCCCCCTGGTTCCGAACCGGGCAGCGCCCAATTTTGCTAGGGGACATTTTGCCAAGAGAAAAATGATTAAAAATCGAGTCAGAAACACTGCCAAAACGCTTTTAATGCAGAGAAAAAGCTATTTTAAAGCAAATTTTCATAAAATTTGAGAATTTTTTTGCTTCAAAATGGAGTTTTAGATCAAAATTTGATAAATCTTTATGTACTTTGGACTTATTAGAAACAAAAAAATTTTCCAAGAGGCGATGAACCGGGGGGAGCCCAAGATTTTGCCAGGGGCATGAACCGGGGGGCCTCTGTTCTGAACCAGGGGGCCACACCCCCAATTTGGTGAGCCCAGATAACAAAGTTACGGACAGAATAACTGCCTAAAGAACACACGTAAACGCGCTTGAACGCATTTGCGAACGTGTGTTTGCGTACGTGCGCGTATTCTGTTAATTTTTTCCGCACTTGTTGCAGTTCAAAAATTTCCACTGACTACGAGCTAATTTATAAAACTTGAAGTCACTTACTTTTGCCATTGTAGCTTAATTTTTTTGCTATATACATATATGTCAATTTGGTATACTTTCGGTACCGCAGAGTGTGTGTCTGACCTGTGGCGCCACCATAACATGTTTTTAATAATATAATTTGGTTTAGTTGTGTTAATTTCCAATGAATACATTTTAATAGCACTTGCAATTCTTTTAAGGTGCATCTACATGGAGATATTTTGCGAGAAGGCTGGAAAAATATTCTCGAATGTCTAACCCAACTTTATCGTGCTCGGCTTCTCCCGCTATCACTCACTGACGCTGAGGATTTTGTGGATCATCTGGGGTTCGTTTCAATTCTTCCACCGTCAAGTATCTCCAACGCACAAAAAGAAGACTCTGCTGGTGGCGGCCTATTTAGCTCGCTCTATTCGCTTATTGGATCATCGGCAGATTTGGTCGGTAAAGACGGACGATCATCAGCGCAATGTGATGAAGACAATGCGAAGTTGGCAGCGGCGCAACGTGTAATCGACGAATGTGCACTTCATCAAATTGTGTCTGATTCGAGGTTAGTTACTTGTGGGGGATAACAAACCTCGAAATTGAGTTTGACTTATTCTCGAACAGTTCCCCAACAAAATACGTCTGGAGCAAAACTGACCACATTTCGAGCAAAATTAGTTATTCATCGAATGGTCTTCGAGCAAAATCTAATTTATAGCACTCAATTCTAGCGAGTGCCGTAAGTGTGGTAATGGTATATATTATATATAATGATATAATATATCGTTATCGTTTGATATGTTTGTCATTATTTTGATGGCACTATTATGATAGAAAAGTATTATATTTATTGATTGAATACTTCTCAATAATGGCAACTAACGCTCGTGAATATTTTCCAATAGTGGTACATAACGAATGGGTGGCTAATTATCGGTCGGTGACTGGACTTTATGGATAAGCCCTACCCCGCTATCGCTAAAACCAGGCTATCGACCGTGCATCACTTCTTCAATACGAATTAGACCAGCAGTAATTTCGTACTGTTCATAAATTTTCAAATAAAATACTTATCGGGAGTTATGTCTAAGCTAGTTTTAAATGATATGGCAGCAGAACTTCTGAATATATTGCTTTGGCGTTTTATTACAGATATCTGACAGCGGAAGCCCTATCGGAATTTTTCAAGGCGCTTGTTACCGTATCAAGTGGCTATTTGATCCCTGCATCTCCTACTCGTGTGTCGCGTCATACCGCAGATTGTAGCAACTACAGTGCTGGTATACCGCTACAATACAACCCAAATAACCACTACACTATAGTATTTCTTCTCGAAATGATGATTCATGTCGCGCTTGAAAACAAAGATCGTCTGGCCCCATTTTGGCTTTCGATAAAAGGCCACATTCATCGGATCCTAACAACTGTACCGGAATTCACAAGTGCAGTGAAGTCGAACGAGGAGAAGACAAACCTCTCTTACACACCCTACGAAGTCAGAGTCGCAAACAACGGGAGTTATATGTTGATACAACGCGCTATTGTAGATTTGCTACGACTTGTTAGCAGATTGTTATTAAGGTTTGTTTATAGTTGTTTGTCTCAAGAATTATTCCGGGTTCTGTATTAGCTGAGTATAAGTAACATTATCGACTTTTCGTTACATATTTTTCCTTTATTAAAAGTTGTGATGTTTGTAGATATTTGCCGTAGAAATAGCTGAAATTTTAACGGATTGTGTCACAAAATTTCATGCCTACGTGTGTCCAAATTCAGAAGCTCCTTTTCGAAAGAATCTTCGAAATATTGAAATTTTCTGAGCGTGCACAAAGCAAGCAGCACTCGTTTCTATGTTTCTAAAATAGTAAATCTTGTATGATTATAATCTTGTAGAGCTTATAAATTCTTATAACGCGTTTTGTTTCAGAGAAGAACTGGCAGAAGAAATGCTTCAGTCGCTTAGTTTGCTACTGCTTCTGCCAAAGATTGAATTGATCGCTCACTCTCGTCAGCTGTCGTACGGGCTACACAGCCTACTGCATGCAAACGCAGCAAACATTCATTCACTACAAGACTGGCAATTGTTATTTGCTCTTATCCAAGCTTCGGGTACAGGGTGTTTCATTTGGTTTAATACGCCCAACGTGGCTGACCAGCAAAACTTATTGGTTGGTAAGAAAGGTAAGCTGTTATGATGATAAATCCATTCCAGAAGGAGATACTGGACGTATGTCATAGAACAATAATTGAAGATCTAATGAAGCAGCGTATGTTAGGTTGTGTTTGGGTCTACATTAGGATTTTAATTGAGTGCATGAGACACGAAATGCATATAAACGGTTATATCTCCATCCCCGCTGTAGTTATACGAGTAGTATTGAGCTCATTTTATAGCACAGTTGCAGCTCGCCATCGTTGAAGTAATGTGTTGTTGGAGAATATGTAACTACGTTCACTTGCTCAATCAATTCGGGTGAGGCGGAGAATTTTATATAGCTAGCTAAATACCGTGGAGCTGCATGAGTTTGTTATTGATTTCACAGCTACTAGAAAATTTCTCACGGAATCTGCATTTACTACGGGTTTCGATTATATGTTACATTTCGAAACTTCGTACGCGAAGCAAAGCAAATAGATTGTTTGCAGTGATACACTCGGACTTGAAAATTCGGCTGCGACAAGTCTCTAGTAATAATCTGTAAGAAGACAATTTTTAACTCTAATTTTGATTTGTTCTAATAAGTATTAAAACTATAATTCTAAGTATAGATTCGCTGGACGTGGTAAAGCCAGGAAGTAATTCAGACACTGAAAATACAACACTGATTCAACGAAGCAGCAGTGTAGACCGTGGATATACCTCCGACACCGAGCTTCGTGACGACAGCCGAAAATTCGTATCATCTATATATGGCCAGGATAACATGTCACATGCTTTAGCAGAAAAAATGCAAGTTTCGTCTGACACAATATCTGGCACACAAAATGACGAGTGGACATACGTTAATAAAGACGGTGAAGTTATAAACAAAGAGGTGAGCAACGCAGTTTGTTGCATTAGTGGTATGACAAAGATTGATAATTTTTTGTGTTGAATTATCTATAATATCTCGTTGAACTTTCTACTCATTTTATAAGCACTGTGCGTGCGGTTTTGGAGCATTAAGCATGGCGTAACGAGTATTACCAAAAGATTATGATTCTACTGAGGAGTATCACTGTACTCTTCAGCTTAGGAACTGTTAGCCTAAAGCTATGTTGCGGCGCGTTTCGTGCTGTTCACCCTATATTTTATGTGTCGAACACCACTTAATGTCCCCCTGCATTTCGTGGTGGGATGTTTTTGCGCCAACGAAGCACATAGGACAAATGCATTACCCCCCTCAAACGCAGTGTACAGACAGTATGAAAGACACCACGCCATACTTCTAAACTTACAGTACACAAAGGTGAAGAGTGTCATATTCTTCAGCAAAATATGCTCTCTCGGCACTACACACGGAAGAGAAGGGTTCCTACGCAGTTTTGTAGCGGAGATACTAAATTAAATAAAGTAAGTTTTGCTGAAAGATGCTTAGTAATGATATTTTAGCGCCCACTATTTAAACTAACTTTTTTTGCTAATGAAGTTCTAATATATGTGCGTCGTAACGCTACACAGGATAAATTTTCAAATATTTGCGTTACGTATTCCTGCTAAATATTACTTTTGTTCCTGCAGTTGAAGAGGCTAACAAGCTCTAGTGTAATGATAGCCGTAACGCAGTTTACTCACAAGAGAAAGGTTTGGCAATATTCATTATAATAGCAGTAGAAATAACTTTTGGCTTTCAAGATAGTTTGCTTTATGATTAATTCATGGTGGTTCGATGCCTCCGTATTGTGTGCGCAAGTTTTGCAATAAATAGTGAACGGTAGAAATGTTTTAGCAGTAAATTATGTATATATTCTGTATAGTCTTACAATAATTAAACCGTTTCACGGTAGTTAAATATTATTATTCTAGGTGTCGCTCAAAGGAACATTATTTCCATTCAATCCTAATAGCCTAGTGCTTCGTGATAATCTCTACCAACATAATCCATACGCCTATCTCAAATCGTGTGAAACTCTAGCGTTTCTTGTTCGTGACGTTGCACACATCACGCCTGCTAATTTTTATTCCTGCATTGAGTGCATCCGTAAGTTCATTTTTATTATTTATTGTTCTTACATCTTTTTAACGTTGCGCGGATGCATGTTTAAAACTGTGATGGTGTGCAGTTAACTGGATCTTTCCGAAAATGTTTAGCGCTCCGCCGTGCTGCTAGGAGTCTAACTTCGTTGCACTCTAACGCAATTGCTTCGTTCCAACACTGACACATTATTTTCTGTAAATATACGTTAGCGCGACTTTTAAAGCAACCGTACGTATATTTAACTGTAGCAACGTTTACAAGCTGCTCCTTTTGATATTCTTATTAGCTAGGAATCTTAATTTGGAATTGTGTGCTTTTGTGAAAGATATGGTTACAGTTCGTGCTTAAGGCACCAACATGCTTTGTAAAGCACGCTGTTCAACCAGTTCTCTCCTCATAGTTTGTCCTAATATAGTTGACTTCTGTGCGCCGGTGTGTTCTGCATGCTTTCTTAACCGTATTATGACTTATCAGAATCGTATTAAGTCGTTAAGGTTTAGTCGGCTCAGCATACACATATCGAATAATGTGGTAATACGAATGATGTGTATTTTGGATTATTGTTGTGTCACTGATAAATAGCCTAAAAACGCGAATTTCAGTCGCACAAGAAAGCCATCATAGTGTCACGATGGCCTCTACAAAGGCTAAAATTATGCATGGAAGGTAGCCAGAAATACCAGTGAAGACGTATTTTTAGTAATAGCAAATTTGGATGCTTTGCTATAAGTGGAAGATGAGTTATAATCGTGTTTACGGAAAAAATGACCAACAAATACAGTATTAGCCTGTAGAGTAAGAGTTGTCCGATTGCGGTTTCTAAACAATCTCAGAATTCAATTAGTAAATGCACTACAACTTCTTCATATTTAAATTTGGTTTTTCCCACGGTCCGCGCATTCTTGTGAAATGGTAATAGTTTTATTTAGAATATTAAGTATTTAGTTAGAATGGGACTACTAGTTTTCTGTTTGCTGGATGTGACGAAACCAGTAATTGTGTTATTTGTGTTGCTCACTTTACGAAACTATGTGCTTGTGGCATCTGGCATGAAAAAATGGCTCTAAATTCTAACTTTTCTTGAAAGGTGAGATTTATAGAAAGTTTTTGTCTTTATGGAGATTGGATTTAGAAATTAAAGCCATGTGATTTTGAGTTGTATTGAAAATAGTCACTGCGATTTCATAACAGTTTTCTGACTTGTAACTGTCTTTCTATGACTTTAAAGAGGCTTAGGTTGCTTATAAGGCGACAGTCAATTATTAATATTGGCCAGTACTGTAACTTAAGACCTCAGCATAGTCGTACTTGCGCTATGTTAGTTTGATGGATCAAAGTAGGGTGCATCGCTGTTTACCTTTGCCGTGCGAGTTTTAAGATTATGTAATAGAACTGTATTGTAAAAATGCATAGGAAATAGGGTATTATATATTTTAGTTTGTTATTGTTTATGTAGTCGATGGATAGTTGAGCTCTGGATTTTAGTGAGTGAAAAGAGCGAAGCGAAGAATTTTTACCAGTACGGCTATTGATGGAATTTAACAATACCATTATTGGGTTTTTAGGGTGATACGCATAATTCAACGTTAACTAGGGCCATGAGGTATAAAATACATGAAAACAGTAATACCTAAGCTGCCCCTTTACCTACATGCGTATTGTCGGTCTCGTTTTGTAGAGTATTTTAACCTTTTATTAGCCGCTTATAGTGTGCTGCTTTTGTTATTTACACCACGGGTTGGGTCAAAACTAATTTTAGACGATCCCATTGGACCTAAAATACATAAAACTGCAATATCCCTTGAGGTATATGGGCGTTTATTTGTCTCATTATGTAGAGCAATTCAACTTTTTGTGAGTCCCTAAATAAGCGGGTATCTCCACAGCTATTCAGGCAACAAATGATATTCAGCTCATTTCTTAAGGTGATGCTCACTATAAAACTGTCTAAGCCTTGCTAAATTACATATTCAACGTACAGAAGTCACCTACTTGGCAATAAGCTGCTATTTATTTCACTCTTTATGCTGAGGAAATGTTTTCTGCGCATGCATACGCAGCTGTATTCTAGTTGTATATTCTGTGCAGGCACATTCGTTGAGGCAAGCTTCAATGGCGGTCGTTATTTAAAGTCGCGCAATGTGGAAAGCCAAACTTCTGGTCAGAAAAGTCAACCTGCGACCGCGCATTCACGTTCTTCAAGACGACGTAGACCGATGCATATAGATACACGTAAGAGTGCGAAGAAACCGATTGGTCCACGCAGTACGTCGCCATTGTCAGGGGGATCTGGGTCGGAAGGCAACTACGGCGATAACGATAATTCTGATAATTCTGATGATGAAATTGAAAGTGAATCTAAGCGTCTTACTGAATCGTACAACCAAGTCTCACTTCAACTTTTGGATTTGACACATACGCTTCATGTTAAAACTGCTGATATTTTTGACGAATGGCAATGTGCTGGAACACTCGAACCAATCTCGGGCAACTCAATTGAGGCATTATGGGCACGATGTTGGTGTCCATTGCTTCAGGTACAGATTTATAACCAAAAGTTAGGAAATTAAAAGAAATATCATTCGATTTTATTGGTTTTTATTTGCTTTAGTTTTCTCATGTAATACGAGTGTACAACTGAGGTTAGGGTGATTTATTGGTAAATTATGTCGTTTAGGTCTGCTGTCTTCGATTATTAATCAGAATGTAGTGAAACGTAGTGGAGATTGTGTGTTGCAGGGGTGAAATCTTTAAAATTCCGTCTGTTTGTGTGTGATCGGCCATAACTCGGAACGACTTAACAGATTTTTATGACCCTGGGCTCATTCGAACCGACATAGTCGATTTACCGTGTACATCCCCAAGCGTTTTTTGATTTGGGGTCTGGTTCCATGGGTACGGCAGTATGGTTCGGGGTGAGAGGTCAAAATGAGGGTTTTTACCCCATTTTAGTACTCTTCACGGAAGCAAGGTTATTTTCATCTTAACTTTCGAATTTTTTTCTCTGGTTGGTTTTATTTCCTAGTAAAATGACAAATGTCGATGCTTCTTTTTTGTTTTTCGACTAAGGCTTCGGTTCATGGAGTATGAGGTATAGCATCCCCGTGGTTCTTCGACCCGTAATTTGAAAATTTGCTCTGATGTCTTCGGCGGCTGAAAAATTTTACTTGGAGGTTCTCGGGCATGGCAAACTCATTGCTGATGTTAATTTTGCTCTGCGATCAATGGTTCTAAGGGTACGTGTGTATGGCGCCGCCATTGTTCATCCATCCAAAATTCCTAATTTTACTGTTACGTCCTGGGAGGCTGATAGCTTGCACTTGGGTGTTTCGGGTCATACGAAACTTATTGCCGGTGTTAGTTTTGTTCTAACTTGTGCGGTATTGCGTGATATCCACATATGGCATATCGACGTATGCTATCGAGAGCTGATTGGCTGTGCTCGCAAAAGGCGTAGGTGTACCTTTTCTTCACTACGTTATGCAATCTCGATAGAGTTACTTGTTATGTTATCGAAGACGGTTTTGCTCTGCGACCCATGGTTTCAGGGGTGCGGGGGTATGGTGCCGCCATGGTTCGGATTCAGAGGTCTTAATGAGGGGTTTTTGCCCCATTGTAGTACTCTTCACGGAAGCAAGGTTATTTTTATCCTAACTTTCGAATTTTTTCTCTGGTTGGTTTTATTTCGTTGTAAGATGATAAATGCCGATAGCTCTTTTTTGTTTTCAATTAAGGCTTCGGTTCTGGAATTATGGGGTTTCACTTTCTGGTATAACATCCTGTTGTTTCTTCACCCAAAATTCAAAAATTTGTTCTGACGTCCGTTCTTGGGCTGCAAGGAACCTCATTGCCGATGTTGGTTTTACTGTGCGACCCATGGTTCCATGAGTACATACGGTGGTATGGTGCCCCCATGGTTCCACGATCCAAAATTCATAAATTTATTGGGACGTCCTGAGAGGTTGATAGGTTGCACTTTGGGGTTTCCAGGTATGAGAAACTTATTGTCGGTGTTGGTTTTATATTAGCCTGTACGGTATTGAATGATATCTACATATCGACGTATGCTATCGAGAGCTGATTGGTTATGCACGCAAAAGGCGTAGGTGTATATATGCTTCACTACCCTCTGCAATCTCGATAGAGTTACTAGTTATTGTTCACGTAGTTTCACGATTTTTAATGTAGAGCATTGTTCGTGGCAGTGAAAGATTTAGTTAATATTCAATGTTGTAGTTTATGTAGATTGCGCTACTATTGAAATACGCGCATATATTGTTCCGACGCTGGTACGAAAGTGATCCGATTACCGTTTTAAAATGTACAAATCTGTCTCTAAACTTAACGCGATTGTGAGAATTGTAGGTAACTAGGAACAGCGAATAGAAAAGTTTTGTTGTAGAAGCGTGTAGCTTGAAAAAGCTGAAGTTTGACAGCACGACATAATATTTGCAGCAATAATTTTAGTGTATAATTGCTTCACTAGGGTGTTTTAGCTCAAATATAATTAATAATTTTAGACAATTGCTCGTTTATGTACTGATCGGCGCAAACAGATTCGTACTACAGCACTCACATATCTACAACGAGCTCTTCTAATGCATGACCTTCAGAGGCTACACTCCGAACAATGGGAAGATTGTTTTCGTTCAGTTCTATTTCCGCTTCTGGCGAGACTTCAGGATTTTAATATCGCTTCGCAGCAAATGATCGCAGATGGTAAACTCATGACCGTAACGCCCTCGGTAACGTCATCAAGTGTTGTTGATCCAATCGGCTTAGAAGAGGCACGCAGTCGTGCTTTAGCTCTGCTAGGCAAAGTGAGTTGTCTGGTTTGTCTATGTTCCCGATTAACTAATGTAAACAAAATCAAAACGCTATCACAACATGGAAGCAACTTAACAGCCCAATAATATGTTACGTCTGTTTAACTATATAACTCAGACTATGTCCTGACAACGAAGATTGTCTAGAATCGCCGTACTAGGTTTTGTTATTATAATAATTTTTCCAACATGCTAAAATTACATTCAAAATGCTTTTGAATAAACATTCGCTTACGATTACGTCAACTGTTGATCATTCGCGATTGCATGACTTCTGTCGTAAGGATATGTTTAAATTTATTTTGAAGGAAGACGTGCTACAGTTGCTGAGACTAGATAGATTGCATCATACTCGATATATAGTAGTCAGCATTTAATTCATCTGAAAGTAACATTGTTTTGTTTTACAATGATACTAATTTATGACAATACCGTTTTCCTATTATTCAGTTATGGGAGAATGAACGTCATCTAAAGCAAACGATATAGTTCTTTCTCAATATCACTGCAAAAACTGTTATTGTTCGATTAGTAGACGCTGTCTTAACCTGGCTTCCCCAAGTGCCTCATATATATACCTGGGGAAACCAAACTGAGAGCACCTGCGGAAACCAAACTGAGGGCACCTGCGGGACGATAAATTCGGTTTACCCACAGGTCGAACTGGGGGGCTGAGAACGCGAAAATGGCATAAATGGCTAAAGATATGTTAGCATATTTTTGCTTCGCAGAGAAAATTAATGGTGGTGGTGCAGGAAAACACCTGGGGTTGAATTGCGGGCACCGGGGGGAGGCCGAAATACCTGTGTGTTCCCTTCCCCTCCTCCATGGCAAAACCAGTTAATAATTTTAAAATGATGTATTTTATCGTCGCATTGCGAAAAGTCGATAATGCTTGTATTTTAATTGCAGGTTTTTCTGCAACATCTAAATCCTCTGCGAAGTTTGAAGACATTTCAAACAATTTGGGCAACGATAATAGAATTTATGAGAAGTTTTTATGTCGACACATTAGAACCAGCGGCTGGAGGATCGGGGACTAGCATTGGAGGTGGCGATATTCTTTGCGAAGCAATTCCAGAATCGCTCAAAAATATGTTGCTTGTAATGGATACGGCCGGGTTATTTGGCAACGACGCTGCTCTTTTAGCTTTAACCAAAGAACGAATTGCTCCGTTTCTTCCAACACTAATGGATGAGATATTTCCAGATGGAGTACGACCGTCGAATTTTAACCCTGCTTTATTTACACCAGCAGTCGCTGATGCAGAGACTGAGAAGCGCCAAGATGGAAGAATATCAACATATGAAACAAGAAGAAGTACATCATGGACGCCGGAACATAAAATATCGCAAAGCAACCATTCCGCAGACGAGAACATAAAAGACCTTGGCGGTAATACTGCAGCCAAATTACAAGTAAGTAAAACGAGGCATTGTCTGTATCATTTCTTACATCTGAAACTGGTTTTGAAAAATGCTCTATTAGCTGTAACATACCAAGAAAGTCACAATGATATAGCGTTGTAGGTAGGTGACAGCGCAGACCATATGGGTTTCGCTTCCTAAAATATAAGATGAAAGCGCAAAATGTACCTAACGAGTAAGTTGGAAATTGGGTAAAAATGACCAATTGGGTTCCGTTTGGTGTCAAGCATGGGGCATATCTAATGAAACATTGCAAGTAGAGCACAAAAAATTAGTATACCAATTACCTAAATCAAATATTGTAATAGTTTTCCAACTCAAGTGTATCAATTTGGACACCTGGAGCTGTGACATATTTTTGTTTATTTTGTCACTGAAATAGCCTGTTCGATGCTTCGCTTCTTTGAGCAACCTGATATACTGAAAAATGAATAATAATCAAATTAAAGCGTCTCTTTTGTCCAATTTGTCAGACTACTAGTTCGTTATAACTGTATGTATTAATGGCTTCTCTAAACAGTCCTAGAGCTTCCAGTTGAACTGGGGGATCATAAAGCATATACTGTTATCGTCAGAAAACGTCAAAAATGTCTAATTTGGCAACCGATTGTAATATGGAAACTTTACCTTGCCAAGATATTCAATCATAATGCAGTGCACAAACGTTGTTCGTTCGTTTTTGTTTCCTTCTGTGGCTATATATTGTTCGAAGTATGTTCGAAATTTTCAAATAAATTATTACATATAAACCTGGTGTCGATAGTTAGTATGATTGGTAGCTAAGGTAGGTTAAAGAAGTATGGGCCCGCGTTTTTATGTGTCTTGTGTCCTCGATTTTACTTATTATTATATTCTAACCTATTTAGACGGCTGTTGATACAAGAAAACTTGACGACACATCAGGGGAACTGGTCATCCTAGAAGAGGTTGTTGTACAGCAGCCACTTAACGTATCAGCGAACAAAAATAATTTTCCGAACGCTGTACGCCAAGACACAGTCACGACCAGCCAAGTAAGCTGTCCATGTCGTGTTGGCTTAATACCGCCTGCAATATTCTGGTTTCAATAATTTATGCAACAAATGTTTTGCAGCTTGCGATTCATTATATATATCGAAAACTATTGTAAATTTTTTAAGTAAATGGCAATTATTTTTGTGGTTATCGCTATTAACTGACTCTCCCCATACTGATCGAAAATACCTTCATCGAATCAGAAGCACCTACGCTACGAAATTAATTTTCCTTTCAGTCGCAATTGGAGTTCCCAAGGTGAACTTCAGGAATTGAAATAATATTGTATTCAGTTAGTAGCTGTTATAACTTGAGCATTATGCGAGTAGTTGTTGAAAGGCATAAGTTCCATTAGCGCCTGGCGGGACGAGCTGAAACGGTAAAAATTTTACTAAAGTTCTGGTGGTGGCCGTTCCTAGCCCCAGGCAACTTGTTGCACAAGAAAATATTTTTGTGCATATGCCTTCGCGTGAACGTGTACAGATAGTCATAATATTATTAGATAGTGTAAGTCATAAGCTTGATGCCATTAGCTATAGCGTTTGTATTGTGTCAATCTTTCGTTGTATTTTCAGATACCTACGCAACCAAAAACTCACGAAAATCCTATGTTCTGCGGGACGTCCCATATTGACGGCACCGGTGTTATACTACATCCTCCGGGAAGTATTACTAATTATTTTCCTACGCCACACGTATCCGGAAATCTGGAACAGCTATCTTCTTCAACTGATAACCCTACATTTTCTGTTGCATCGACAGTAATAACTCATGGTTCAACTCAATCAGCGTCTGCACTGTCACCCAATAAAGCAAATTTATAGACTACTATCTGATGGTTAAAAGGTAGTAATGCTGTGCAAGAACACTGACTTGAACCTTCTATACCACAGCAGCTGCAAAGTTGACAAAACTTATGAATCCTGTGATGTAAAACGTTTACTTATTGATAATAGTTTTAACGGAGACTTGTATTACAACAGCAACCCTACAGCACGTTGTGTTGAATTCTAGGAGTGCTGCTGGAAATAGCAAATATAACTGTAGCCAGGATGCTTTGACCTCATTAGTTTCCTCAAATTAGGCAAATTTGGAGAAAAATAGCCGTGGATTACGGCAAACTTGATTTTAATTACATCAGGACTGTGCAGCCGTCATATTTACCGATAAACAAGCATATTTTCCTCACCCTAACATCTATCTATAAGAAGAGTCGTATCTTAGGTGCACCGTGCATTTATGTTGTCTTACATTGATAGATGGTCATGATTTTGATGAACGATTGTTTTAGGTCGTAAGCGCAAACCGCAAAAACATGTGGTTATTGGCAGGCTGACTTTCGGCAAAACTGAAATGAACTACTGTTGAGAATGTATTTTTGCGAATAATGAATCAAAATATTATTCGAGTCCTAAAATAATTCGGCCCTTTGGTTTAGAAATTCTGTTGTATCACATTTAATATATTCATTGTAAATGTTTTATGTATGCGGTAAAAGCAAACGGTCGTATGGCCGGTATTTTCATCAAAAATCTTAAAAAAATTCCTGTTACTTCTTTGTATATAGATATACTGGATAAGACCACACCTGAAACATAGTAGTAAATATTAGCTACTACCGACCTAAAGCTCTTCATGTGTTATTTGATTTATATTTTCCAGCAACTGCTTCTCATAATTTTAACACGTCTTACGTCTACAGTGATTATAAACGACATTCTCTGGAGTTTAATAGGAAAATTACTACAAACAGCACTATGGGAAATCTCGTGTTGTGGATAAAGTAACTGATTGAAAATAAGTTTCGCGGCGCAAAGTTTGTACCTTTTCAGATCAGTAGAAATGAGCTACATCGAGTTATTGGTACGCGATTTTCGGACGGCATCAGAATGTTCTCTGTCGTGTTTTGATTTATTAAATATTAACGTTTCTAGCATATAGTAATGTGTATATTCTTGAAGTCTGTACGATATGGAATTTGTAAATTGTGGATAGTTGCACTGTGATAACTAATACTGTCTATTGTTGCCATGTGGTAGAGTATGATAATTTATTTTGTTATGGTCGGTCTGCGCTTGCGCACTGCGTTCAACAAACGTTTAGCTGGCTTCTTCACAGGACCAAAATTTCACCTCGTGGAAGGAACTGGAAATTCCTGAAGGAATTTCCTCGCAGCTGACCTAGAGGGCTGGGGTGGAACCGTATCCCTCAGGTCAACTGAAGGCTTCATAATAAATTGTGTTTTTTCATGTTTTTCAATCATTTACAGCATTTTTACCTTATTGCATTATATTATTTAAGCACCGAAAATGCGTATTTCTGTAGGCCGCGCTTTCACAGTTAATCGAAATATAAACGGTAATGTTTAGTTTTCTTTATAATGGTTTCTTGTAGGACGATCATTTTTCATGTGGCCTGAAAAAACCAGGGATGTACACATTGGAGGGGCCAAAATTTACCTTGGGGGCGCCGCCGAAATCCTAGGGACTCCTTTGTGGAGAGGTTAGTTTTGGAGGGGTATATATTTTTAATTCAGTGTTGGTTGTGTTCATCTCATGCAGTTGAATGTTATCATCTTTATTATAGCAGTGTATACTGTGTTAAGCTAATTCCTGGATAATACGTTTTTTGTACTTAAATTTTGTGTCTTGTTTCCTCATGATACTATATATAACTTTTTTAAACAACAAACACGTGTACCGACACATATCCAGAAAAGATATAGATTTCGAAAGATTGAATGTTAAAGCATTACTATTACCACGCATCCGCTGAAACTATTAGTATTTTCAGTAGGTGCAGAGTATCCTCCATCTCCAGTAACACTTGTATGTCTGCAAAGGGTCCCGTTTACGAAATACTACGCATGAACCGTAGTTATAGGCTTTATTTTGATATGGAAATAGTCCGTGGCCATAGAAACGGTGAAGGTTTAATAGGTTGTTAAGCACCAGTTTTATATCACACAAAAGTAAAACATTCGTTTTGTGAATCTTAGCTTATACATTGATTGTAACGTTATTCCCACATTGTTTGTATTTACTAAACAGGAATATATTTAGTACGAAAAATAAATATATGTTCAGTTTAACTGAGCTGCTTGAAATAGAAGCGTGTCATAATATTGACCCATCTGGTAAACAAATTTATTATATTTATTGAAAGCGGAAAAGCGGAAAAACAAGAACAACAAACAAACCAGAAACAAAATTTTCGTGCCTACCTATGTAATAATTTGTTATATTAGTGGCCACAAGATGATAGTGCTGAAATTTGGTTGGACCGTGGGCGTCGTATACTTAAGCTTGGACATAGCTAGAAGTAGTAAAAGGTACAACTGAGTTATATCTTTGCGGCAGAATGTTATGTTTGCTTGGTTTTAGCCCAATTGCTTTCGTTTTTCAGCAATTCGAAATATGCTGTCCGCTATCACCCGAAGAGCGAGACAGCAGTCTTTTGAACCCGAAGCTCAGCTTCGTCGGCAGATATTTATAAGGACCATGCACAACGCACAGTCTTCGGAAATTGCGTAAAAACTGCTTACTTGTAATGTGCATGATATTTAATGACACTCGCTTTAAATCGGAATTTTTACGAATGATCATTCAGTTTTAAAAAACCACCTTTTTTGTTAAAAAGACTAGGTCAGAAGCTTTGGGTGTTTGTTTGTGTGTTAGCAATGGTTTGATCCAGCTTGAACTGCCTCGCGAAAGTCTGTCCATATAAGCATCTTTGACGAAACTCCGAAGACGGGTGTAAAAGACTTTTTGATCGAGCACAATATGTATCGGGAATTACCGATATACCGAGGCGAGAATATTAAGACTAAAACTGACAGTTGTGCGGCGTATACGTTGTAAAGGACCCCAATAGTCACACCATACCATCAAGTGGTATACAGTACATACCATGCTGTTATCTTAAAAGTACAGATAACAGCATGGCGTAGCTAACACCATATAATTTTTAAAAATTCTATAGCGTAGTCTAAACCATGCCATCACCAACAGTACGCTACCTATGTATACTATCTCAAAATACCGCTGTAAACACTATATTGTACAAGACACCATATGATAGACATGTAACAGGGTCGTTCTGACCCTGTCACG
>JASANE010023557.1:0-58361 GCA_030248225.1 Trileptium ribeirensis
GACCATCACGCGCCAAACCACGCCGACAAACCCAACTAGAGCCCAATCACAAGTTAGTTGGGAAGACGAGGAGGATGAGATACCTCTTTAGTCAACTTTTACCGGGACCACGCCGAAGGCCCCAGCTTGAGCTGGACCCCTCAACAGAGGAAAGCGAGGGATCTCCTGAGATGGGAACCCTCTGCGCCCGAGGTTAAGGACCCGGGACCAACCCCTTCAACCTACTCGCCGACAACCACATAGGCAAGCCAGGGACCGTTGCCGTTGGTATGAAGAATACATACCATATGGAGGAGAAGGCCAAGTCGTAATACCACGTTTGGACACCCGACGATTGGAACCTAAAATTACGACACCAGCTCGACAGACTATACCCCTTGCTCCACCGACTCGACATCGTGACCCTGTTATGCCGATGGATTATCCATCTGGTTGCGTCTCGTGCACGGCACGACATGTTTGAACCTTTTAGGGACATCTTTGATGAACAGGACATCGAGGACATGTTATCCGCACATCCGGACTTGGAACCCGACGAGGACAGTGGACAAAGACAATTACGACCTGAAAATATCGGACTAGAAGTGGTCCGACCTCCGAGACAACCGCCTCGCGAGCGACGGTTGTAACGTTTAAATCACCCGAGAAACACCCCAGAAAACTCGAGCTCCCGCCGCCAGACTCCCTCAAGAACCGCCACTAATGGCGATGAATACTATTGCAGGAATCACCAATTCAAAGGACTCAACGACATGGAACAAATTCCGCAACCTCGAGTGCCGCAGTACACTATCAATTATGAGGCGCCGATGGAAACGTTCCTGTCCAAAGGTACACACTGGCCAGAACTCTCCAACATGGCTCCGTTAGGCCAAACCGTCACCCAATACCCCATCGAATATACATCGACGGAGCAAGGATACCAGCTCCTCGTCACGTATTTGTTCGACGAGGAGCAAGCAAAACAAGATATCTCGGACCTGAAGATGGGAGCTCGAGACATTAAGGCCATCTCCCGCCGGAATAAACAAAAGTTCCTGGATCCAGAGACAACCGAGCGCCTCCGCCCAATACTCCCTCACCTCATGCGGATGGTGCTGCTGGAAAAATTCAAAATTCCTCGATTCAGGGACGCCCTGTTAGCCACCGGATTTGCCCAATTGCTCGAGGCAAATAGATCTGATTCATTTTGGGGAATCGGCCTAGGGCCGGAGGACATCAAGTTCGGTAAACGACCGCGACCCTGTTACAATGTCATGTGCCGTCTATTGGAGGAAGTACGAACCTTCATCCGTCACAACGTCGCCTCCTGGCCGACTGTTTTGATTTTGGGCGACTCGTCAGCAGCGCCATTGGTCAACATGCCGCATCAAAAGGGTGGTTTGCCATAGCGTGGCCAGGAGCCACCATGCAATTTCTCGTTCGGCTGGCAACGTGCATCGCCACGCCACAAACCAAGACCATAATGATCCTTGGCGGATATAAAGCGGCCCTACGACCGAAGCCGCATGAAGGTCGTTTATTGGACACGCCCAGCAAGGTTATGCGTAATGTAGCCGATATCTATGCTCATTCGACTACCTCCTCAGTGATGGAGCCCGAGCCATCATCGCCCCACCCCCGCCGCAGTGGAACATTGGACAGGACAATACGACCAAATGGCACGACGAATTTACCCAAATATTTCAAGACATTACAAGTGGCAATTTCCCAACAGACTACGGAAATCGTCGATGCCAAACTATCCACCCGAATTAAACGAATCGGGAGCTTGGAAAAACATTGGTGACGGAATTGATATCTCGGAGCACCGCGTGGCCGAACCCTATATAGCATAATCCCTCAAATGGGTTCAAAAGGAACTAATATCTGAAAGGTGGGTTTGACCACGTAAGTGGAAGCTCCGACACCACCATCGGAACACTGACTAGAGGAAAACCTTATAGTCACCACTATGAACTGCCGACGGTCCGAGACTACCGCGTCGTCTCTTCGAATCAGTCTGACTTCGGCAGCGCGAATTTGGGCAAATTCACCTGACCGGCTCCGACGCTTTAGATTTTTATGGTGATATTTTAAAATTTTTTCTTTCTTGTTTTTTTCCCCCATCGTTGGATTGAGATCGACGACCGGAGGACCCGCGCAGACATCTTTCGTCTCGCGGAAGGGGACTAGCGATAGCTGTCCCGGATCGACTGCTGTAAGTTAGGAGGAGAATCGAGGAATTGGGGGTTTATTTTTCCCCAGATGTAACAGGAACCAATCATGCACAAAGGACAAATTTAGCTGATCATGGTTTAGCCTTGCTTTTATAGGTTGAACCAACGCCAATTTTCAACACTTTACATGTTTATTAGACAAACCTCCTCTAGTCGAGTTCCGTTTTGGACGCTTCGAGCGATTGCACGGAGGGTACGAAGTTATGGGCACCAAAGTCGAAGTCATTCCGATTCCCCGTGGTCATAGGTAAGGCAAATCAAAGTGGACGTTTCTCGTCCACGTGCTTTTACATGACTTATTACTCTTGAGTTAGGGCTGTCGAATTTTCCTGAGCTGACCACGGTAAAACTTTACCACGAAATCATAAGGATTCGCTTATTCGCTTGTTTCTGACTATGCTTATGGTTTACAAAATTACAGTTTAGTAGACCGTTCGATGCTCATGCCGCTGCTTGAGCTCGGACTGACGTTGCAGTTAGGGACGGAGAATTAGCCTCTGTCGGGCTTTAGAAAGCCCTAAAATTTATCTTGTCAGTTGAGTTAAGAAAATTTGGGGAAATACAAAAGACTAAACAAATTCTAAGTGATTTCAGCCTGAGCCTAAGGTGTTGGCTCTCCGAAAGGAGCGAGTTTAATACGGCGTTCACACGATTTTGCTCGTATTTGATTTGTTTACCATTAAGACGGTTAATACCAGCCTCGTATAAGGATCAACTGCGGACTCCGCGAGTCCACGACACAAGCTCTCTATGTGATCGCCCCATCAGGCTTACTTCGAAATCGGCTTGGCCCGACTATTAGGTTTACGAGCGTTCAGCATGAGGAGCAGGCGTAGTTAATGCTTAACGGTAGGACGTAGAACGCCACCTGCTTCGCAAAATAAATCGACGGCACGGCCAGGTACCAAAATCGGCTATATAAAACGCTTTCGAAGGCACGTTAGGGTGCTTAATGTTCAAAATTGAATCATAAAACTCTCTTTTTAATAAAGAAAAATTTCGCGACCTCTCGCGATTCGTTTTGACCCCAAACCGAGTGAGTGCAAAACCCCGTTTTCGTTTCATAGCGACTTGATCGCTGAGTTTAGGTGTTTTACTATTTTTCTCTGGTTGCCCGTTAGGCTATGTACCATGTATGCCACGATTTAGCTTTTGCACCATTTCTGTCTCTCTCCTTTTTCATTTTCCCTGATTGAGTTTCGGTCCTGCACGGGGATTTTAAGCCCGCTGCAGATATTTCTGTTTTATCCACTCGACTATCGAGTTCTGATAAATTTCAATAAAATTTCAGTGATAACTCGACTGCACAATTTCGATCGTGCAGTCCAAACACTGTACAATTTCGTTGAGTACAGTGTATTAAGGCAATAGGATAAGTTAGAGAGAGTGAGGACGAAAAGAAAAGGGCAACCAAGAAAACAAAGAAACAGAAGAGAAAAGGAAGGAAACCAACCAAAGGAACAACACCCAAAAGAGGGACGCGGACGCGTCCTCGGCAAAATACCCACGTCCCCCAACCCGGTCGAGTCGCAGAAACACATCGCTGCGTCCGGGAACTAATTTCCAGAGCGCCCCGTACCTTCTAGTTTGACACGGAGCACAACCGAGGGTGCCAACTCAACCGCGGCAATAGAGCGGCCACGGGACCTCGCTCTAGAACTGTTAGAATAGCGACAGTGGTCGCCTAGGACATCATCCGACGGCTCGTACATGAGCCTGTGTTGGTAGTTGAAAAGTTACTAGCAACCATCCTAATGAACGATCAAAACTGTGTCACCTGCGAGTATAACGTAGTTCACTTGACCCGCCTCCACCGAAATCAACCACATTGGTCCCGGCCTGCCGGTTACGAAGTGTTAGGACAGGAAAAAATCTCGGCCCTCGTTTTGGACTGCTGGAAACACCGAGTCGAAGTTAGTATAAATTAATGTACAATCTGGCCTAAGGACAGAACGCTATGAGAAACTCGGTAGGTCTTTGAGTTAGGATTTACTGGACGCAGACGGCACACTGGACGAGGTTTTTATTTGTTGGACGCCCGCATAGACACCTCGCTCATGGTGCGACGATTATCAGCACCCGATTGTTTGTACAATAATTAATCGTTGATTTTTCACCGTGTTTCAACTTATATATTGGATGGTTTATTAATGCAACTATGCCCAACTTTTGTCGTAGGTCCATGCCTTTCCGCGTACCCCGATCTATGCTCCCATTTGACTAAAATTATAGGGTAAAAGAGGCGAGCTACCATTTCTCCCGCACGTTTCTTTAAGAGTGTGGAATGCCCCGCGTGATTTAGAGCGAACTTCGAAGCACACCAGAACGCGCAGCCCGAGTTAGAGCGGACTTAATTGAGCGTCTCGGGTATAGACTCTGGTCCGGTAATTTTTCCGGGAACGTATTCGCTCACACCGCCTCGCTCCCTGACTAGACGCGGACAAGGGGATGGACGTCTTTAACTGCTTCCAGGTTTTCTGTTTTATGACACTTTAACTGCTCATAGTTATCCTGTATTGTATATACTTATCTTGAAATAAAACGTTGAAAATCACCTCAGCGTCCATTGTTGTTTGAACCCAGGCGTGATAAGTACGTCCGGACGGACGGGCCAACCCTGCGTGTCACGGCTTGACGAAGGGAATATTCCAAGCCCTGACACGTGCGGTTCGCCCCGAATATTTGTACTCTTAAATAACGGAACTAGATTATAGCGAGAATGGTCTGTCGAATATTCCACCGAACCCATTCGCAAAATCCGTACTCACAGCACAGGATAAAATTTACTAGGAAAAACATCGTCTCCGGATATGAACCCAATCAGCTTATTAAGACGCGAATCAAGTAGTCCGACGTTAAACTCTCAGGGACTGTCGGAACCCTGTGGGGGCCATATGGCTACAACTGATTAAGTGTTCTGCTGAGGATAAATTAAGTGAAACTCAAAATTTAAATAGTAAAGCTAAATTATCACGCATTTCGCTTTAAATTACGCTAGACAAAACAACTTCCATTAGACTAGGACAGGGAATATCGGTTTGACATTATGGCCTGTGAGCAGGTTTCGGTGTCAACCTCCCTGGGGGACCTCAGCAATCATACCCAGATACTAGACACGTGCGCAACCAATCGGGCGGGGTCCGAACACACCCCGTGAAGCGCGCCTGCGGCCTGCTAAGCTCCGTAACTTCTTGGGTCTGACCAAGAAAAGTGGCTAAAATAGAAAACTTAGGGTCCGCCCTTGAGGTTATGATAGCCGGGGTCGTATGGGTATGGTGTTAGGAAGTTGCGCCATGCAGCTGCGTCACCGTTATTACATATATAGTTGGCATAGCCTTATGCTCAATAAAAATCTGGTGTTATTATGCTTAATTTTAAAGCAAGTCCAGCAAACTTATAAGCAAATCTAGTATTATTATTGCAAACTTTGAAATACAATTTGAGGCTTAATAGTAAGATTTGTTAATGCTAACTGACATTTAAGCGTAATTATGTTAACATTTTAATAGCAAAAACTAATCTAAACAATCTACTTAATATTTAACAATATTATGCTAAAATTTTAAGATTTTCAGCATAATTATTTTAAATATTGAGCTTGATTTAAGATAAATATTTTAGGTATTCGTTTAGCATAATTATGCTGAATAATTAGAGTGGTTATACTAATTAAGTAACATAAGTTCCCTTTTAATGTTTGGCAGAAGTTAAGGACTGTGATATGTTAGTATATTTATACATAAAAATAGTATAATATTGCTAAACATTCGCCATAAACATTTTGAGTGAGGATTTCGCCTTATTTATTGCTAAATAAGGCCTAGTATTTTTAGGTGGTCCAAATCGTATATATTGACCATGTATATACATTGGATTATGGTTCTGCTATGCGTGCAGCTACAGCGGAAACAATTATATGCTGCAACTATTGTTTTATTCCAAATGTCAATGTGTTGTAATAGTCACCAGTGAATGCACAAATTAAGTACAGTTACCAGTGATGCACGATTCACAGAAAAGTGCATGCACGAACTACACACCATAAGCTATTCCAGCGACAATATCCTATGAAAACACAATGTCATGGCATTGTTATTGTAAACATAGTGCGCTCAATACACAAGCTAAAATATTGTTTTGCAATATTATTGACTTCTAAAGCTCCTTCAATTGCACAGGCTAGAAATATTACTGCTACACTAACGTTGCCTTCTATTACATGACAGCGGCACCATCGATATGTTACTACGTCAAAAGCCGGCTGGTGTTATTATAGCAACAATATTACCTTTACGAATATTGTTGTAACAATAGTTATTCTGTAATATAACGCTCACAATTGAAAAAATTTTTGTATTATAGCGGCAATACGTATATGTTTGCATATTTTACAAAGTTCGTGATTAGCACGCGCGACCGGGAACAAAAATATGAGCAACTAAAACCATTTTTTGTGCAAACATTTTCTCATGTTTCGTTACAACGCTTAGTGTAATCGAGTAGAACTAAAGTGTTTGTGGCAGCACATTTTGTTGAGTGATCTATAGTTTAGCGACCCGCCGCGCGTAATAACCATGAACGTTGTAAAAATCATTAAGAATTGCACAGAAAAAATGTGTTTATTAAAACATAATTTGTATAATTTGTTTTAAATGCGACCACAGCTCAAGCATAATAATTTATTCCACAACACATGTATTACCAAATGGCATATGTATTTCATTACTATGGATCTATTTACAATGTTATAACAGTGCATGTACTATGTTATAATAGCTACCAGTGAATGTACAATGTAAATACAATCGATGCCTCTTCACGCTTAAGGTATATACGATGGGCACTGTCATATGTACGATATGGTCGTGACACTGACACATATGGTGACTAATATATAGGTGTAACAGCCCGAGTTTTTATGTGGAATCCCAAACATTCAAAATCAGGCCAAACGGGGCTAAAGTTCAACGGTTAAAGGGCGATCGGATACCGGTGGAGCGTGATCCAAGGATGTATTGATGTATTAATAACTGTGTTGAATAAAATAAAATATTGTATCGCATTCTATAAAAATGTTATCACGCTCCACCAGCCCGAGGTGCGCGGGGTGATTTCGCACCTAAAATCGAATCAAAATTTTATTGTGGAGGTATCCGATCGGTCCCAGGATCATTACTGGTTATAAATTTGCATAACTATGCTATTGATTTGTATTTGGGGATGGTACGGATGCGTATTCGAATCGGCCGGGGACGAAGGAAAAGATTTCGCAATTTGACTAAAAAACTTTATTGATTAGGTGCCCTAGAGCCGATTCCGATGCGTATCCCTGACTAAAGCTCATATAAATTGCATCTATGTGAATTGTATATGCCCCTGTGTATCGGGATGGGCCGAGGTAGAGTGCAGGATCTTCATCATTGAACGGGGGGGTTTCTTTTAAATTCGGATCTCGGGGGGCCTATCCTGACACGCAGGAAACTGAAGTAGTTGTAATATGCATATATTGCGGGATAAGTTGAATGTTCGAAACAGGAGATAAAAGCTTACCGAATGCAAAAAAGTTTCATTTTCAATGGGCATAAGAAATTTGGAATTTTGGGGGTTTTTTCGTATTTCAAACCAAAGGTAGGACATTAAACTATTATTAGGGCTTCGTAAGGATTCAAAATCACGCGTTCGGGTCAACTTGCTCCCGACCCGTAAGTACTTATGGACCCTCAATCCAGCGTTTATACTCTCAAACTTCAGGGCCCTAAATCATTAAGTCTCGAACCAAAACTTCCTGATATTTGGAGCCCTACATCTTAATTGCGCCCTATACTAACCATTTCACAGAAAACCGGGGCCACCTGCCCCAACTGACATTCACAGGATTCCCCTAACTCAGTCGGGACCCAAAACTTTTCTACTTTGTAAAGGGAAAACGGCCTCTAACGGGCCTCCTAGGGAGCATACACCAAATTTAAGCTTCTCATAAGCAGGCGACCAGCCAGGGCATGGATATGATCCCGCCCCCGGCCGCCTGCTCCTTTCCGTTCCTGAAATATAAACAAAAAATAACAAAAATTCGCTACACATAAAGCGCCCGAAGCGCTGATATATTTTCTTATTTTCGAAACCTCGCGCCGACCAGCGCGAGGTTCTGTCTTGTTTACGTGCTCTTTTGGCACGTTTCGGCCACTGCCCACATTATAGCGGCTTTTTCAAACTACATCGTTATTTTGGGTACATCACATTGTCTGGAGGACATTTGTCAGCCCTGTTTGCTTGCCCTTGTAGTAGGCACATTTACGTATGTGTATCATATATTTTTGTGTGTTCGCTTTATTGTAGCTTTGGTCGTTTTGAGAATATTTAAAATGAGCAACGTTCTTTTAGGGCATAAAGGGATGAAAGGCAGAAAGGGGGTTTAAGCTAGGTATAAAACAGACTGCCCGATTCCCCGATCGGGACCAGTCGAAGTTAGGGCTTTTGTTTTGGCGGTTGTCGCCAGTTCTAAAATTCTATAGGCTTTCGCTATGCTTTGCCCTTTTGTTTTGAGTTTTCGCTCTTGCAGCCCTACCAGGGTGGGTTTTTCGCCGTACTCCTACGGTGGAGAGCCTCCCCTGGGATTAGCATTTTCACAACCACGCAAGGGCCGCCCTTTGCGGACGTTGGAGTGTCGGAAGGATGCTTCGCGCGCCCGTAAAGGTCGGACCCTGCCGAAATTCGCAAAACGCACAGAAATTGTTTAAAATTGTACTTGGTCATGTTTCGACTGGCTTCCCGCTCCTCGGACGTTTTTCTTCTTTCACAGGTCCGAGGAGTGATCAAAATTCCTAGGACGATGTTAAGGAGCAAAATTGCTGTTTTTAAATAATCGGGAAGGAACAAAATTGCTTACAAATTTCTAGGAGTGCTGAGACAGTCGCGATCCTCGTCGCGGTTTTGGCCTTTCGCGGGCTATACCCCACTGGTTCTCGATAAATTTGGGAATGCGTTAATTTTCACGGAAAAATAGGAAAAGCCCAGGTGTCCCCAAATCGTGTAGCTACGGTGACCGGGAGCCCTGGGAGTTTTGGCCCCAATTGAGGAATACTGCAAATCATCCCCAACAAGTGACGACCCGTGACTGTCTCGGCCGGTGATCGCCTCTGTAGGGTTTAGTAAAATTCATACTATTTCGGGTCAGGCAAGTTTCGCAATTCTTTGGGACATGAACGTTTCATAGACGAAGTTATACTTCTAGTTGCCACTAAACAAGGTTCAGTAAAATTCATAGGTGCTAATCGGAAGGTTGTGGACGCAGCCGTTTGCATCCTCGGGCGACACGAGTTGTCCCCCGTTTGTAGGAAATCGAGCTACAGTGTCGAATCCCCATTCGTTCGCTGTGTTCCCATTACGTTTGGTTAATTAGCAATGCAAACGACTGCGGACCCGCCCGTGAAAATTTTAAGAGAGACGCTTGCTGAGCAGAGAATGAAACAGAGACTGGAGCTGGCGGCGGACGAAAAAGTTAACATAAGCCTGGGTGGAACGTGTGTTTTCTAACCGTGCAACTACGGGGAAAAACTGAGGTCTCTGCCCACTCCCGGAGCTCTCCGGGAGCGAATTTCGAATTAGTTCGGCTGCTCGTGGGCCACTCCAGTCGCTGTTGAAATTGCACGAAATTCTGGAACTTCGGCCTTGCTTACTCAAAATCTAAACCATTCAAAAAGGGACCGAGCATAGTGGGCCAGTGGGTAAACCTGTGTACAATTGGCAAAAGCGCGACTAGGAAGGTCCCGGTAAAATTAGTGGTTTCATCAAAAAATTGTATCTGGCTTTCTTCGGTCGAAAATTCTTCTGGGTACGACACGTTGAAGTTTGAGTAGTGTATACCTTAGGGTATCTTGCAGGGTACCCGACTTTGATACCGTCGCAATATAAATATTGTATATAGGTTGTATTACGCCCCGATTGGGCGGTGTTGATGGTGTGTGAATAATACAAAATTGGCTTCAACAGTAAACGAGTTGAACCGTGTGCAATTGATTACAGCAGTTCGGAGTTTGCTAATTTTCTGACCCAAGAGAAAGTTTGAAGAAACATTTCAACTGACACTCTTAAGGATTTTGAATCTAAGTGATCCGCCAATATAAATTCCCCGCTGCGAGTCAGACATAGTTGCCCATCGCTCCGCATAACCCGCCTCACAATAGATAACACTAGTAATCATAGGTGAAACATTTAGGGGACTGGGGCCTCCGCCTCAGTACCCCAACGTACAATTAAGTGATCAAATTTAGTCGCTGTCAGAGTTGTAAGGCCTGTCGTGTATTACTTTAGGATTAGAAACGGGACAAGAGTGCATAGGGACACACCAACGGGGAATCTCACTAGAACCAGAGAACCCCGCTTAGGGGATTAAGTGGAATATGAGGGAAAGGCGAGTCAGCCTTATTACCTGTGAGCAGGCTTAAGGGTTGACTCTCCCTCGGGGGACCTCATACCGCTAGACACGTGGGCCATTATAGGGGCCAGGCCGAACACCCTGGTTAACCCGCCGGCAGCCTGCTAAGCTAAGCGGTTCCCTTAGGTCATCGCGTAGATCACCGGGGAGTCGTGGAAGCCGGGGTTGTCCGGGCACCACAACAGAGTAAACCGTGGTGCAGCTGGGATCCCTTAGGGCCAGAACTGGTCCTAGTACATAAAAGTTGGGGGCTACGCCGTGAGACGTCCTTAAATTTTCAGGACCAAGGAATTTTCTTTTTAGGGTATTAGCTGTCAGACCTCTCGCATGTCTAAAACAATGATGATTGTGCAGGTTCATAGGCCAAAACGTTAGATTATAGTAGAATTGTTAGAGAAGTTGATTGGTACCGCCGTGTGCACGGTACTGTCTCCTACCGCGTGTACATTGTAGCATCGTTGTATGTATTCCTGTATCGGTAACTAATGTGAAGAGTAAGCTCATGCGCTCCAAGGGGTCGTGCAGTCGCTTCGCCTCTTGGCAACTTAAAATTGCTGCTTCGAAAGGGGAGTTACCTTTATAGCTGAAAGTCGATTTTGGTTAGGGATACTGCCACCTGGATCGCGTGAGCCCACGTGCATATACAAATTGAGGAGCGAAGGTGACCTTGAAGAGAGATGTGGAGCACGGGACAGTATTTGTTTGTATGGCAAGGTACACATCATGTGTTGGTGCCTTAGGGTGCGTGATGAAGCTGTTCGATAACATTGTATTCCGTCTCGTTTTAGAATACAGCATTTTGGGACGAAAAAGCTGCTAGGCGATTTGGTAACATAGCACGACTTATTTAATAACTTTTGCTATCGTTACTAAGGATTTTATTATTATTGCATCGGACTTGTCGAATACTAATTTGATAATCACCCTGGTATTCAACTGTGGACTTTCTGGCGGTCGAATTTTGATTGAGCCATCGTTGACATTCTGCTGCTAGTTATAGCCGTCTTGGCATCCAAGATCGTTGCGACGGTGCGTCCTTGCTGTTCGACAAGCAGAAATAATATTCGTTTGCTGAGCGCACCCGGCACTACGCCCAAGCTATCAACGTTGTGCTTGGTCTACCCTCAACCGGTTTCGACACGCGGTGCAGCTACCATACGACGGGCTTTAATTGTTCGACGTGAAGGCAAGGACTCAACGTATGTCATTGCAAAGGATATTGGCTGTTACTTCGCGAACAGAACTCAGGGTCAGTATTTGATATTAATGTATAAGATTTATAGCTGCAATGTGTTTTACGTTACTGGCGATTATATAAATTAAGATCCTTACTGTGTGTATAGTTTGCAAACGTATACTTAATGTCGTTTCTATGTACCGCGCGTACCTCTGAGGCAACTTAGGCATTTACTTAACGGGGATAGTAAAATTTGGCCGAATAATTGATAAAAGGACTATCTTGCTTTTCACGTTTAGCGGAAGTGGAGTACCCTAAGTTCAAACGACGCTCGCTATGATCAGGAGAGTAGGCTAACCCTGCCCCGGCCGTAACCAAACTAACGGAGTCGTTTAAGCTAACCGGATAATACTAGTCGAGCCTCATAAAGTTTCCGTGTTGTTTCGAGAGTGTAACAGGATAGAGGTCTCGCCGAAACTGGAAGATAAATTAAACCAAATTCGCGCAGCGAAAACTTTACACCACCAGTCACATACTTAAGGAATCGGTACACAGGTACAGTGGAGTTTATTTAACAGTAGGAATTCCTCAATAAAGTAAACACTTATATCCAATTATACATTTAACATCCGTGCTCAAGTCAGGTTTGAGTTACGGACGCCCCACAGCTCAAAACAATTAGGAATTATCATTGATTCGGAATAAAAATGTCATTGCCAGCGAGCGCAAGTAGAACGCCGATTAGCGGCACGTCAACAACTAATGTAGGAGGTGGCACGACCACCACGGCTGGTAGTACAAATGGACCCAGCCCTACTGTGTCCGGAGACCCACTAGTAGCAATCCTACAGCAGCTTATGGAACGGACGACCACAACGGCGCCAATCATACAGGTGGGCGACATCCCACGGTTTTCAGGAGCTGACGGACAGGATTTTGAGGCATGGCTAGCCACCTATGACAACCTGACGGACGCAAACGGATGGACACTTGAACAGAAACTTATCTGTTTCCCGACTGTATTAAAGGGCGAAGCGCTTAAGATTTACGAAAGTTTCCCGGACTGCCAGAAACAAACGTACGAAGCCCTTTGTTACAACATGGGTTTCATGTACTCCTCCTCGCAGCGCGACGAAGACGCACTAATTACGCTACGCATGCGCATACAAGGAGAACGAGAATCAGTCGCTATGTACGGACTAGACCTTCAAAACTTAGTGGACAAAGCATTTCCGGAGGTCGAGGGCGAACAACGTGACGCGTTGCTACAGAAGTTCCTGCGACAAGGACTGAGGAAGGAGTTGAAATCCTGCGTAATAGGGAAAACTTATCCATCTTTCAAACACATGATGGATAAGCTCAAGTACAAGGAGGACGCCATTATAGCGTCCCAAAAGGATATTATCGGAGTGCCGGTTCGCAAAAGCAGCCGGTCTAAAACAGTTAATTACATGACACAGGGAGGCGAAAATAACCAGCTAGTAGACCAAATACGTGAGGCACTCGATGAGAACAAGCGCACCACAGCTGGCAGTGATGCCACTATCGCTCGGCTCATTGATCTACTAGACAAGCGCACCGAGCAACACCAGCTAAATGCTATGATGCAAAATAACGGAGCACCGCAAGTAGGCGCAAATGCAATACCACCAGCAACGCCAGTAGGAAACCAATGCTTTCGATGTGGTTATCTAGGGCATTTCGCTAGGGAATGCCCGTATTTCCGAATGGACATATATGATCCATTGGAAAACGAATATACACGCTTAGCCACGCGAGCAGCGCCTAACTACGCGTACGGTGCACCACCGCCACCCGCTATCGAATATGCTAGGCCACCACCACAATACAACAACCGTCCTCGCTACCGAGTAGTTGAACCTAGAGGTGGAGCACGCTACTCGCGACGTGATGATTGGAACAATACAGCTAATCAGCGGGGATACACTGGTTATGGGCAGCAGAGATACTATCATTCAGAGCCCACAAACTACAACACGTATGGAAATGGTGGTCAGACCCAATATTATAATCGATCTCGCGGACGGAGTGCAAATGGATATAACCAGGGAAACAACGGGTATAACCCGACATTCGATCGACGCTATGCTGCACCACCTCAACCATTGTCGGCCGAAGCCGCACCGTTTCGTCCGCGCACACCTAGTAATGGTTGGAATAACGCATATCAGTTAGGAGCAGTGCCTCGAAATAGACCCGCACAGACACCAATACATAACAACGAACGAGTTGATCGCCGTAACGCCGGCGTAATGTCAGTGACCAAAGCAGTAGATCCTGAGCTAGCACACCGCCTAGATGTCATGCGACATGAAATGTCTACGCTGGAAGAACGCGCAGGAGCTGGCTTAGGCACCCGATCAGCACAAGTTAACATGATGGTCACTGAAGATGAAGCAGGGCATGAACAAAATGACCCAAACTTTGAAAATGAATACGAATACCCAGAACAAATCGAAGCAGAACCAGATACATATCAAGTAAATTCGTCACAAACAAGTAGGGACACGCCACGAAAATGGTCACAAGCGATCAGGTCTCGGGGTGGCATTGAACCACGTCAAACATATGCAGAGGAAACACTTGCATACGGAGAGTACAAATATAGCAGAATACAAAACAATACTGACCCCACACGGCGCTCGGCTTTGTTGTTTCCAACCCCTGGCGCGCAGGGTGTGACCCGAGGCCTTGTGAATAATGGTTGGCCAACTAACTTATTTGTATATCCCGATAGGAAGTCAGCGCGAGGAGATGAAGAGTACCGAGATACCGAGCAGAGGAATGAGAGGGGAGGAGGAACCGAGAACCTAATGGAACCTAATGATCCTGATGTGCCGAGTGAGAAATATGGGAGGTGGCCGTTCGGACTTCGGGGGCCGATTAATAGGGCATCCGTGTCTAGCAGTGACCCAAACGCTGGCACGTGTAACCCATCTCAGGCGGCTGCACATCGGATGGAACCTAAGAACCTAGCGGATGGAGAACCTAATGGAATGGAATCTAGAGAGACGCCGTTCGGACTTCGGGGGCCGATTAATAGGGGTCGCGTGTTTGGCAATGGCTCTAGCGCCGGCACGGTACAACCTGGGGACGCGCATTTCTATAGTCTTATTCAAAATTATCTATGTGAAGCTGAACCAGAAGAACCTGCGGAGGAACTTATGAACCTAATGGAACCTAATGGACTTGCGGATACTGAGAACCTAATGGAACCTAGCGGAAGGAATGGAATACCGAGGAACCGAGAACCTAAGGAACTAAATGAACATAGCCTAGCGGATGCATCCAACTTAACTAAACTGACTTCCACCAATTTAGGGCGGCCGTGTGAGGCCCCTGTAGCTTTTCAACCGACCGGGGAAGACCGTAAAGGACACTGGTCAGGTGCGATGGAGACCTTCGGAACACGGGTCAGTCCGATTGTCCTAACTCCGTTCAAAATTCGAGAGCGTATGTGTACCCTAGTATCTTTAGAGGCCGGGGAAGACCGTAGAGGACACTGGCCAGGAGAAGGGAGGCGTCGAGCAATGAGCCGCTGCGATGGCCCGAGCTCCGCTCAAAATTATAGTTTATGTGTAGGATCAAATTCGAAAAGAGTTCGGTCCCTAAGTGTAGGAGCCGTAGGGCCCGACCGGGTCGGGAACCGCGGTTATCGTTTGTCGTTGCATAGTAGCTTCAACCGGCAGGTGAAAATGTGTGTGTTTGAGTCTGAGTCGGCTAGAACCGACAGCACGGGAATGTGTGTAGAACCGGGGGTAGAGACGGTGCAGCATGCGAGTGAAACAGGTTTAGGGCTACACGGAGACAACGCCGAGCCGAGTGCCGAAAACACTACCAGAATAGAAGATCATGATAATCGAGCTAGCAGTTGTGAAGTTATGGAACCCAATGATATTAGAGTGGAACCGGATAACCCAATGAAGAATGGTATGGATAAAGAGGAACCAATAGTAACCAGCAAAAGCTCGAAGATTGTGATGATAGAACCTATTGTAAGTGACATAGCACGGAGAACAAATATAACGGAGAACGAACGATTGGAAAACGCAACAGAAATTATAGCATGTCAGCTGAGCACAGCAGAAGCACACGAAATAGGGATCAGCTCGACCGGATCGCCGGTTGACTTGACTACGATAATTGAACGAGCATTAAAGTCACCCGAACTACTAGGGAATGTAGACGCTTTTGGCCAAGTTGGTCTGGACATCGCGATTAACAACACTGACACAGACTTGAGAGCGTTTAAGTACAAATTAGATCACAGGAATACTCGGATGTACAAACAACACATATTAGACATCATACTGAGGAAATTGCACGCATTAGATAGCACCAGTGAAATAGTAGAACCACTGATTTTGCAGGAATTACCTGAAGAGGAGCGATCACAGCTGCTGGGACCGGATTCAGAATTTGTACTAGCAGTTAAACCCGAATGTCACGCAAAATTCCCCCATTACATTCTCGCACTACCTAAGCTACGTTTTGGGGAAGATCGGATGCCAGTGAAAACACTATTCTACCGCAGGGTCATAGCTGTGTCGGAGCGGATATGCCATGCCCACCAGTTGATCAGGGCCCGAGTGGCTGGAACGGCCCGAATCGACCGACGGCGGGACGCTGCCGTTTTGTCAGGGCTGTTAGGGTTCGCATCTCCGTTCCTACACACTATGATGGGAGTACACGTCAGCAGTTGCATGTTAAAACATCTGGAGGGACTTTTGGAGATCGTTGCCCGAGCTATCAACGCAATGAGCATCAGACAGGCAATCACGGATGTATATCGATCTCAAATTCCTATTCTTCAAACATGCATCGTATGCGAGGAACGACATAGTCCAAATTTCATGCCGAGGGAGGAGTGCGCGTTCACCACCTATCATGGCGAATGGGATTATACCGGGAATCTGTCCGCAGACTATGGAACCATCAGAAGGGACGGGACAGTATCCATTCGATCAAGTAGCACACAAGGATTACACTCGGCTTATGAACTCATTGCGTATAGGGAAGCCAACTTAGAGTTTATAGAAACTATAGTAGACGTGCCCTACTTACTGAACCGTCTGGTTACGGAATTTGACGAAACCGGACCCAAGGTTCCGGTGCAGTCACTACATCACCTCGTGTACGCTATAATGGCTAACGCCCTTTTCATCGACATGGATAGTAAACCAAAGCGCGAGGAACTATTATACCTACGACTGTTATGGTTACGCAAGGCCGCTCAAAACATTTGGCAGCATGACCCAATGGACGACAAGGACCAGGTTCCAAACACGGACCACGACGTTGACATAACATTTATCGACGAAGAGGAACTTGAAAGCGAGTTGAGTGCAATAGTTAGTGACGCCAGCGGGGATGAATTTGACATGCCAGCAATTGACTCACTCGACCCCGACGATCTCATTTCCGAGCTAAGTTACCTCATGGACACCGACACTGCTAGCAATGGACATGATAATGCTACTGACGGGAGTGGCCGAGCATCACCGACCAGGTCGGTACGGTCCTCCCCAAACGTATTTGGACAGGGTATAGAAGCTGCGGTCGGATTGCTAAACACAGGAACGAAATTTATGGGACTACTAATAGTTTTACTAATCCTCCATCACCTAGGGCAAACTCATGCCATTGCTACGCCATTTTCGGATCAAGTAGCACGTTTGGGAGCCATGGTGAATCAACAAGTAGGCACGCTGATCGAACCACAACGCTTGGTAATAACTGCCGCACAGTCTACTTTCCTACCGATAATTTTACGGCTATCTTTGGACGGACTACAACATAATAGGTAAGCAACTGTCATGGCGTGGTGTGTATACACTCCTCGGGGTAAGCCATGTTTGGGTAACTGTTGTCCCAACCCAAATTGTACTACCATGCCGGATTTACAACAGAAAGTTCAAGAATTAGAGCGAGAATTAAGAAGCACATATCAGGGTGTATTAGACACTAGTTATTACATGGCACTCATGCGCGAGTATTGCGAAGCGAATTCTCATCTTTGTGAGGAACCTAAGGTTAGAAAGAAACGATTTCTCGCCGCATTAGCTGGAGCAGCAGGCGTAGTAACAGGCTTTCTAGGTGTAGGTGTAGCGTTCACCAACGCTGTACACCTTAAGGACCTGAATAAACAAGTGCTCGCACTATCTAAGGAAATGAGAAACACATATAATGTCGCTTATGGCAATTCGCGAGCGATAATGAAATTAACGCACGCTAATGAGGAGCTATACTCATTTCTACACCATGAGATGCAGGAAGTAGTCACTATGATCGATCAGGTAAGATGCCAGGAGCAACGCTACGTAACTGAGGTTCATCGCGAGCTAGTAAACCACATGTTTTGCACCAGCCTTAGATCTTCGGCTGACGCTGTCATGGAAGCCATGATGAGCGGCCAACTATCACCGAAAGTAGTGGACGCTTCCACGCTCAAGAATTTATTCCAAAAGAACTCGCAGATAGCGCAAACCATTTTAATACGCGAACCTGCACTGGCATACCAATTTGGACAAATCTACCCAGTGCACATCGATCTAGGCTCATTTAAATTTGCTTTCATACTGCGGGTACCCTTAGTCACGTCGGACGATGTCCGACTCTGTGTGGACTTTCGGAAGGTAAACACAGTAGCAGAGCAGGATGCGTATCCATTACCTAGAATAGACGACATTTTAGGATGCCTCAGGAATACTAAATTAATGTCTAGCTTAGATCTAAACAAAGGTTTCTGGCAACTAGAATTAGACCCAGAAACTAAGGACAAAACATCTTTTGTAACGGTACATGGACAGTATGAATACAACGTACTACCGTTTGGATTAAATTCATCCCCAGGAGCTTTTCAACGTTGCATGTCCATGATTTTAAAGGGGTTAGAGTGGGAAAAATGCTTAATCTATATAGACGACATACTAGTATTTTCACCAACGTTTGAGGATCACCTAGCAGACCTAATTAGGGTGTTCGATCGTTTTCGTAGAGCAAATCTAAAATTAAAACCATCAAAATGTCACTTTGGCAGAGGTAGTCTGAAGTATTTAGGACACATAATCAGCACGGAAGGTGTAAAACCAGATCCAGAAAAGGCCATAGCGATTGAAGAATTCAAACGCCCGGAGACACTGAAGCAGCTTCAAAGTTTCCTGGGACTAGTAGGTTACTATCACAAATTCATACCAAGCTACTCAGACATATGCGAACCATTGAACGAACTAAAACGCAAAGATGCAGGATTTAAGTGGACTCCGAAGTGCGAGGACGCTTTTAAGAAATTAAAGCAGGCACTATTAGATGAACCCGTCTTGACACACCCCGACTTCACGCAACCATTCATCCTACAAACGGACGCTTCCGGATACGCAATGGGAGCAGTGCTATCACAGAAAACTAAGCAAGGCCTCAAACCCATTGCATATGCAAGCAAAGCTCTGCTAGATTATCAACGCCGCTACCCCGCAATCGAAGCCGAGGCTTTCGCAATTCGATGGGCCGCGCTACACTTCAAGCATTATCTAGTAGGGCACAGATTTCATGTCGAGACTGACCATAAACCGCTAAAAGCCCTGTTTGACAAGCCGCCTAGGAACTCACGCTTATCCCAGTGGCGTAGTGAATTACTACTCGAATTCGGAGGATTTGAAATCCAATACAGACCAGGTAAAGAGAATGGCAATGCCGACGCGTTGTCGCGGGATCCTAGGTATGACCCACACACCAATGAGGAAACAGGAGATACTTATGAAATATTAATGATGGGTCGGGGACGACCCACCGGACTTCGTCCACCAACAACTTGCGCAGCATGGGATCAATCGCACTTAACGTATCCCGTACGCACAGTAACACCGCTTGCAACTGGGGCGCCAACAGCAGTAATAGGAAGCCCGATAGCTCCCCCAGGACAGCCCAACCCCGAAGCCATTCCATCGCAACTAGTTCCTGACACGCAGATAACTACAGTACCCCCAGCAACGCTAACGCAACAAGCAGCCACGCTAAGCGCGATCCCAGTCAGGATGGATCCAGGAGAAACACCCGTAATGTCGGTACACACCACAACCATCTCGGGTTCTGGAGTCGGACCTTAGGCTCGAGGAACTAAAAGGCCACACCGGCCTGAATCAGAAACTGTAGGGCTAAGAGCAACCACACTACCAACCGAACAAGAATTCGATAGGCTCATGAAATTAATGATGCACTACGAAACCGAGATATTACCAACAGTTAGGATTGAGGACGCACAGGATACTCATGAAAACATATATTTACCGTTCTTTTCAGACCTCCCAGATTTCAATTTAGTACGGCTCTTGCCGTACATCCAAAGAAATGACCCAGAACTGGGTCCAATATGGTGGTATTTGTATAACAAAACACGGCCCAAGGCCGAATTGGGTGCATTAAGAATAGAAATGAAAGCTCATTACTTCGAGTTAGCTCAAGACACAAAAATATTGTACATGCATCCGTTACAGCCAGGTGACATAAATTACAAGTTGTGCGTCCCAATCACGTTAGTACAACAAGTTCTGAAACACGAACATAACACCTTATATGGAGGACATCCTGGCCGCGATCGGCTACTAGCAAAATTAAAACAGTTTTATTACTGGAAGGGTATGTCAGAACACGCACAGCAATGGATCAGGCGGTGCACTCTATGCCAGTCCGCGAAGGACCCAATTTCTCGAATAACCACCGGATTGGGTAGGGTTCCGTTGGCAAATCAACCAATGTACCGTGTATTCGTAGACATACTCGATATTCAAGTTCGGTCGCAAGCGGGTAACCGCTATGTTATTGCATTCATCGATCAATTCACAAAATTCGCAATAGCAGTGGCAATAAGGCACCAGGATGCACACACGGCCGCACACATATTTTTATATGAGGTAGTCAACAAGTATGGAGCCCCCAGGGAGCTATATTATGATAGAGGAGGTGCTTTCACCGCACATATGTTCGAAAACCTGTGTCAGGAAATGCAGATATTCCGGCATATGAGTTTAGCTTACCATACGCAGGCAAATGGTGAGATAGAAAGATTTAATAGGACCTCACTCTATTTATTGCGAGTAAGTGTACCACAAGATGATCATCACTCATGGGATGTCTCATTACCATTTTGCATAATGGCTTATAATTCTTCGGTACATACAGCAACAAAATATCCGCCATTTTTGTTAATGCGTGGATTTTATCCCAGATTGCCCGGTGAATATGACACACATAGTGCAGTTACAGGATACACTGGAGCCCACTCGTATAGGGCCAACGCGCAGCGCTGGATTGCTTGCATTAGAGAACGCGCATACCAATCAATGAGAGCTGCCCAGGAAGTAAATCGGCTAAGGTACAATAGGCGAGCTCGCGAACCACGCTATCAAGCAGGCGAATTAGTTTTGGTTTACAGGCACGACACCACGCCAGGAACATCAAGAAAACTTACACCCCGTTGGTGTGGACCATACGAAATAGTAGGGATCACCCCGCCATGCCTGCGCGTAAGGATGCACTCTAATCCGGAAGGCATGGCGCATGTAGTACACCTTAACAGAACTAAGCCATGTTTTAGGGCATTAAATCCAGTTCCAAATGTAGGGGACTGGCTAGGTCAGGTACACGCTTCTGTATTAGAAAGGGGTCTGAATGAACCAACCCAACGAATCATCGCTGATAGGGATTTCGTTACCGAAATAGAACCTGTAGATGAGGTAGCAGTGCGCACTGTAAGAACAGCAGTCAGTGATAGTTCAGATACCGAGAGTGTAGAATTTGGTGACCCCAATGACCCTAACTTATATCGCCTGACATACGCTGAAATTGAGGCAGAGCAAGCAGCGATGGAACACATTGAGTATCGGACGGACGACTAAGAGCCGCAGAATCCAAGGACAGTCAGGAATCGGATTCCACTGACTGATCCAGACAGAGAAATAGAGCCATCTTGGCCACCAATATCGCAGGAACAGGTTACTGGTCAAGAGGCTTTCTTATACATACCAGAACCTGGAAGCCGATATACGCAGGTAGAATATGGACGACACACCGTGCCAGTAACCACAATGGAGAGAATAGTGGCTACCAGCGAGGAAGTGCCTTTCGGAGTACCGACTGTTGGTGTAGGCATACTTGAAGGACAACATTTCTATCCCGCGGATGTTACGCTGTCCACCACGCCACGTGGAGCTTCAGGCGGAATTGTTGTACCTGGACCATACACCTCAGGAGACATACGCTATGCAATTATGCTCGCTGCTCAGGACCATCCATTATTCCAATCACGACCAGCTGAACACATCATGGCATCACGGCTACGAGTACCGACAGAGATGTCAACTCAAACTGTAGGAGACTATACGACAATACGTCCCTATAGTGCCCCACCAGCAGCTGCCGACAGACCTATGTCTCCCCACCAATATGTTTTTCGGGAGGCAGCCTTCACCCAACCACCAGGGTCACCGCTGTCCAGCTACTTATCAGAAACATCTGGCGAAGGCACCACCGCGGACATGAGAGCAGCTGAAGCAGACGACGAGCTAACTAGCCAGACATCACAAGAGCCCTCTTCAGCTGAACGACGCGGTCAAGCAGGACAAGAGACATCATTCAGTAGTTCTAGAACGCCCGCTACGCAACCGGGAACATCCGACTCACTAAGCGAATTTACACTGGCGGAATCAAGCAGCGAACCACCGGCACACCGGAGAGGAATAGTTCGCTCTGTAACTTTAGGTACCTCTCCCCGCACACGAGCATTGCCGGACGAGCGAGGAAAGACACTTGTTGGACGGGCCACTCAACGAAAACCAATTGTATCAGCACGAGGGGTTCGACCATCCAGTTTGGTACTACTGACCAGCCAGGTCCATCCACGGTAACCATCACCGAACTGGTACATCCTACCACCGCCAGCACTACTTCCGCTGAGACAATACGCCTTAGCACTACCCAGGCGACGGTCTCAGCCAGACCCCTACACCGCCAGGCCAGGGATCGGGTCTTTAGGCCACACGGCACAGCATCGGACGAGGAGGTAAGAGACTCCCTACGCAGACATAGACGTGTAACTTTCCAGGAACCGGGGACGGCCATTACTGAAACTGCAGGCACATCAACTAGGCTAGCTTCCACTACGCGCGCACAATCTACCAGTGTCGCCACCTCAATGACTAGTGTACCAACGCCAACCCCGCGACAACTCTTAACGGGAGGACGCTCGCCATGCGGGACTCAGCTACCGACCACATTCCCACGATATCCTTCTAGCCAGGAACTACACCCTGCAGTTTGGCGACAACGAACACCTCGACCACCAGCATATGAAGAATCTGACTCGGACGATCCAGACCTACGGGTGGACTAATCCTAATCATACTCGCACGTACCTCAACACAAGTAAGCATCGACAGGCCAACAAAAAGGAGGGTAGAAGAGGGGATCCGGAATACATTTACAGGTAAACAGGACTATCTTTACACTCAGACTTATTTTGGTATACACATTATAGATGCGACGAAGCTACAGCACCAACGACATCCGGATGCCAATGCTACCAAAAGGCATTCAGCACATACCGATGACCTGTGGCGGTGGAATCTATCCGACGGTGCCTCTTTATCAAGCTCCACCAGGATCGCGCGGGGAGAATTTCGCCGCAAAGGGGCCCCGCCGGCCAATGCTCGCCAACGAGACAACGACGCTCGACGAGTTCAAACATAACGGACGGCGTCTGTCCAGCCCGACCGAGCATTTCCATCTCGGCGTGCTGGAGTTAGCTGGCTTCAACAACGCCGCAAAGGAGTTGGCCGAGGCGAACATCAGCCCAACCGAGCTACAACTCCGTAGCATCGCACTCCATCGCCGCCTACCGATGAAGAGACGCTGCATGCTGAAATCTTATTACCCGCATATCATGCGGCCAATATTACTAGCCAAATTCAGCATGCCTGAATATGCGGAGGAGTTGGAGGCCACGAACGACCGGCGTCTATACAACGCCTCGCTCGACGACTTCTGGGGAACTGGCGCCATCCACATCGACTGTTGTTGCGGCCGCACGTTCCACAACGTGACGGGTCGCCTGCTCGAGGAAATCCGAGCATACCATCGGGATGGCCTCGTGCGATGGCCCCAAGTCGTCATCGTGGGCGACGAGCACAAGCGTTGCCGCTACTCAACGTCGCCGACCAACATAATTGGTTGGTATTCGCGTGGCCGCGCATGGAGATGGCTGAACCAGTACAATGGGCCAATGCCTTCATCACGCCGCAAACGGATTGCGTGATTATCGTCGGCGGCTATGGCCGACTATGGCAAACGGACCGCAAAGTTTATTCGCCCAGTGCGTTCATCAAACGCATCAAGCGGAAACTGGAGGTGCTCGAACGGCGCCTCCGGGAAAATGCGGCCGTCTTCGTCGCTCCGCCGCCACCACAGTGAAATGCCACGAATTACACCAGCGAGGCGTGGGCTACGGAGCTGCACATGCGGAAACTGCGCCTCACCGAGCAACACCAGGCCCTGCGGAACGTCATCATGCCCGCATGATCGGTACCATTAACGGCACCCGAAGCCTGGGATACGGTCGGACCGTTCAACCGGGGTGAGGATCGCCAACGATGGTCTGAACCGGTGGTGGCGCCTGCCTACCACCCGGAATTGGTCAATTGGGTGGGCCATTATGTTCGGTACACGGTACACGCGAACACCGAAGGGGTGACGAAGAAGAATAGGACTTGCTAAGAAACTTGTTCGCACAAGGGTACCTCCAGCAAAAGGAATTAGGCAATTAGTAAGGGGTCATCAAACACCCTAGAGCAGTAGAAAACGCAGCCCCTTAGGGCATAGAGAATTCCGTCTGCGGACGCGCGCGAGAAATCAAGAGCAGAGGTAGAAATCACGCAGCTATTGTATCAAATTGCATTAGTATGCGAAGCACAAACCGACTATTACGAAAAGGGACGAAACCTATAAAGGTTATATTATTGCAGATGGACAACAGCGTTCGGCAACGCGGTGAGGACAACAAACACAACAACAGCGTTCGGCAACGCGGTGAGGACAACAAACACAACAACAGCGTTCGGCAACGCGATGAGAATAACGAGGACGACTGCAGCGTTAGGCGACGCAGCGACAGTCAGGTGGACAATGGCGTTAAGCGACGAAATGACAACGACACCAGACGGTCTGAAGGCGGTCCAGCCCGACGGTTATCAACAACCGGGCTGTATGCGCCGCCCGAAGCAACGACATACCGCCTGCCCAGCATCCCAACCTATCACGTCGACCTGACGCAGCCGTACGTTCCATTCTTGTCGCACGGCACTGACTGGCCGGAGCTGTCCAACATGCACGAGGCAGCGACGCCCTTTCATCACGATGGTACGACGGCTCCAACCGTCGAGCAACACTATCAGGTGAGGGTGTTTCTCGTGCTCGGTCTGATGGAAGCAGCTAAGAAACTCATGGACATGGTTGGGACGCCGCAGCAAATAAAGGCGAGAGTGCGGGCGTTGAAGGACGAACTGATCGACAACATCACAAGCGCCCGGCTGAAACCATTGCTGGAACACATAATGCGGCCAATATAGATCCGCAAATTCAGCATTCCCAGCTACGCGCGGATCCTACACCTCACTGGCCAGCGACCGCTCCTGGAGGTAACGGCTGATACCTTCTGGGGCGTCGGACGTACAATCCAGCAACTGCGGCAAGGTGAACAACTCAGACACTGCCACAACGTCATGGGACGGCTCTTGGAGGAAGTGCGTGAGTACCTCACTTCTGGGTACGCTTGCTGGTCGCACGTCATTATTATGGGCGACGCGCTCCCGCTGCCGCTGCTAGAGATGGCCAACGACAACAAGTGGCTCGTCTGCGCATGGCCTGGCACCACGCTAATCCGCATGATCCAACTTGCCAGCGCCGTCTTGACGCCTCTGACTGAATGCGTCATCTTACTTGGAGGCTACCAATACATCTACCGGAAGGCGCAACTGGAGCAGCTCCATGCGACCAACCCAAACGCAGCCTTCAAGAAGATTAAGCGCCACCTAGGGATGCTGTCGCGGCGGGTACCAACACGGACGCCCGTGATTGTCGTACCGCCGATACCCCGATGGTCCGCGACCAACCAAGACGCAATGTCTTGGACAGTCGAATTTAAGCGGATCGTCGCCAACCACCGGCAACAGCACGACGCATTCCACAACGTCTACTTCCCGAACTGGCCAGTCGCTTTTAATGCCGCAGACGCCTGGGAACGGGATGAGCCGCATATGGAGTGGCAAGAGCGCCCACAGTTCGAGGAACCAATGGTTTCCAAGTACTGCTTGCGCAATTTGCGGGAGTGGGTCGGCCAACTGGTGCGCGACGCCGAACTCGGACGTTTAACGCGGTAGGCGAGTGTAATAAAAGACATAAAGTGTGGACCACCAAAGAATTAGGAGCAAGCGTGCGAGTATTAAAAACATAGGTAGTGGATAAGGATGGTTGGAACAAGAAAGGCGAGAAATAATGAGCTACGACGAGCATAAACACGGTATGGCAAATAATCGGTAGGACAGCGAAGAGCAAGTAGAGTAGTACACTAATGCAAATTACCAAACTGCGCATCGCGAACGGAGCGAATCATTTTCAAATGACCTAATAATAGGAAAGCTTGTTACTCAAATTAGAGCAAATTATGACCCAAGTGCAAATGGTAAGAAAATGACAAACTAAGTATCTTGAATGATAGACGTAGTCCGAAACAACCTGAGTGCGGTAACATCTATTACCACCATTAGAGCGAAGTAAGCAAAACTTGAGCACGAATTATTCAATGGGCGTATTAAAGATCAGCAAATGGGAACTTCTGGGAATAGGCACCCCGGAGGCCGGACCTTTTCCTGGGGGTTTCCTTGAATCTAGGGCATGGGACCAACCCTGTCCAGAACCTTGGAGGTACGTGCTGAAAAGCATAAGAATTTGCAACTGTATATAAATATTGTTGTGTTATTGCTATATTACGTGCGGCACGGGGCCACATTTTCGGTCTCATTAATGAAAATAAATGGTATTTTTCGGAAATATATTTTTCCAAGACACCAAAATTTGACAAACAGGCACAAAATATTATAGGCCATAAGGGAAAACTTCCAAAATTACCGAAAATAAAGGGAGAAGGGACGCGTTTTTGATGATAACCAAGCAAATCGATCGCCCTTCTACCCTCAATTTTAACAAATTTTTAACAAATTTTGGGAAATTTTCGGGAAATTTTTTGGAAAATTTTCGAAAATTACTGCAATTTTAAGCCCAAATGGGCTAAATTTTTACAAATTTCACGCCCAAATGGGCCAATTTTTTCGAATGTCACACCAATTTTACTTAATTGAAATCAAGGGCTGTACATCACATGGAATTAATCACGCAAAATTTTCACTTTCTTTTCATATCTCGACAAATTTAACTTACTACCATAAGTAAGGAGTTTATAAAAAAATTTTAAGAGATGTAACAGCCCGAGTTTTTATGTGGAATCCCAAACATTCAAAATCAGGCCAAACGGGGCTAAAGTTCAACGGTTAAAGGGCGATCGGATACCGGTGGAGCGTGATCCAAGGATGTATTGATGTATTGATAACTGTGTTGAATAAAATAAAATATTGTATCGCATTCTATAAAAATGTTATCACGCTCCACCAGCCCGAGGTGCGCGGGGTGATTTCGCACCTAAAATCGAATCAAAATTTTATTGTGGAGGTATCCGATCGGTCCCAGGATCACTACTGGTTATAAATAATTTGCATAACTATGCTATTGATTTGTATTTGGGGATAGTACGGATGCGTATTCGAATCGGCCTGGGACGAGGGAAAAGATTTCGCAATTTGACTAAAAAACTTTATTGATTAGGTGCCCTAGAGCCGATTCCGATGCGTATCCCTGACTAAAGCTCATATAAATTGCATCTATGTGAATTGTATGTGTGTCGGAATGGGCCGAGGTAGAGTGCAGGATCTTCATCATTGAGCGGGGGGGGTTTCTTTTAAATTCGGATCTCGGGGGGGCCTATCCTGACACACAGGGAACTGAAGTAGTTGTAATATGCATATATTGCGGGATAAGTTGAATGTACGAAACAGGAGATAAAAGCTTACCGAATGCAAAAAAGTTTCATTTTCAATGGGCATAAGCAATTTGGAATTTTGGGGGTTTTTTCGTATTTCAAACCAAAGGTAGGACATTAAACTATTATTAGGGCTTCGTAAGGATTAAAAATCACGCGTTCGGGTCAACTTACTCCCGACCCGTAAGTACTTATGGACCCTCAATCCAGCGTTTATACTCTTAAACTTCAGGGCCCTAAATCATTAAGTCTCGAACCAAAACTTCCTGATTTTTGGAGCCCTACATCTTAAATGAGCCCTATACTAACCATTTCACTGAAAACCGGGGCCACCTGCCCCAACGGACCTTCACAGGATTCCCCTAACTCAGTCGGGACCCAAAACTTTTCTACTTTGTAAAGGGAAAACGGCCTCTAACGGGCCTCCTAGGGAGCTTACACCAAATTTAAGCGTCTCATAAGCAGGCGACCAGCCAGGGCATGGATATGATCCCGCCCCCGGCCGCCTTCTCCTTTCCGTTCCTGAAATATAAACAAAAAATAACAAAAATTCGCTACACATAAAGCGCCCGAAGCGCTGATATATTTTCTTATTTTCGAAACCCCGCGCCGACCAGCGCGAGGTTCTGTCTTGTTTACGTGCTCTTTTGGCACATTTCGGCCACTGCCCACATTGTAGCGGCTTTTTCAAACGACATCGTTATTTTGGGTACAGCACATTGTCTGGAGGACATTTGTCAGCCCTGTTTGCTTGCCGTTGTAGTAGGCACATTTACGTATGTGTATAATATATTTTTGTGTGTTCGCTTTATTGTAGCTTTGGTCGTTTTGAGAATATTTAAAATGAGCAACGTTCTTTTAGGGCATAAAGGGATGAAAGGCAGAAAGGGGGGTTTAAGCTAGGTATAAGAGACTGCCCGATTCCCCGAGCGGGACCGGTCGAAGTTAGGGCTTTTGTTTTGGCGGTTGTCGCCAGTTCTAAAATTCTATAGGCTTTCGCTATGCTTTGCCTTTTTGTTTTGAGTTTTCGCTCTTGCAGCCCTACCAGGGTGGGTTTCTCGCCGTACTCCTACGGTGGAGAGCCTCCCCTGGGATTAGCATTTTCACAACCACGCAAGGGCCGCCCTTTGCGGACGTTGGAGCGTCGGAAGGATGCTCCGCGCGCCCGTAAAGGTCGGACCCTGCCGAAATTGGCAAAACGCACAGAAATTGTTTAAAATTGTACTTGGTCATGTTTCGACTGGTTTCGACTCGGAAGTTTTTCTTCTTTCACAGGTCCGAGGAGTGATCAAAATTCCTAGGGCGATGTTAAGGCGCAAAATTGCTGTTTTTAAATAATCGGGAAGGAACAAAATTGCTTACAAATTTCTAGGAGTGCTGAGACAGTCGCGATCCTCGTCGCGGTTTTGGCCTTTCGCGGGCGATACCCCACTGGTTCTCGATAAATTTGGGAATGCGTTAATTTTCGCGGAAAAATGGGAAAAGCCCAGGTGTCCCCAAATCGTGTAGCTACGGTGACCGGGAGCCCTTGGAGTTTTGGCCCCAATTGAGGAATAGTGCAAATCATCCCCAACAAGTGACGACCCGTGACTGTCTCGGCCGGTGATCGCCTCTGTAGGGTTTAGTAAAATTCATACTATTTCGGGTCAGGCAAGTTTCGCAATTCTTTGGGACATGAACGTTTCATAGACGAAGTTATACTTCTAGTTGCCACTAAACAAGGTTCAGTAAAATTCATAGGTGCTAATCGGAAGGTTGTGGACGCAGCCGTTTGCATCCTCGGGCGACACGAGTTGTCCCCCGTTTGTAGGAAATCGAGCTACAGTGTCGAATCCCCATTCGTTCGCTGTGTTCCCATTACGTTTGGTTAATTAGCAATGCAAACGACTGCGGACCCGCCCGTGAAAATTTTAAGAGAGACGCTTGCTGAGCAGAGAATGAAACAGAGACTGGAGCTGGCCGCGGACGAAAAAGTTAACATAAGCCTGGGTGGAACGTGTGTTTTCTAACCCTGCAACTACGGGGAAAAACTGAGGTCTCTACCCACTCCCGGAGCTCTCCGGGAGCGAATTTCGAATTAGTTCGGCTGCTCGTGGGCCACTCCAGCCGCTGTTGAAATTGCACAATTGGCAAAAGCGCGACTAGGAAGGTCCCGGTAAAATTAGTGGTTTCATCAAAAAATTGTGTCTGGCTTTCTTCGGTCGAAAATTCTTCTGGGTACGACACGTTGAAGTTTGAGTAGTGTATACCTTAGGGTATCTTGCAGGGTACCCGACTTTGATACCGTCGCAATATAAATGTTGTATATAGGTTGTATTACGCCCCGATTGGGCGGTGTTGATGGTGTGTGAATAATACAAAATTGGCTTCAACAGTAAACGAGTTGAAACGTGTGCAATTGATTACAGCAGTTCGGAGTTTGCTAATTTTCTGACCCAAGAGAAAGTTTGAAGAAACATTTCAACTGAGACTCTTAAGGACTTTGAATCTAAGTGATCCGCCAATATAAATTCCCCGCTGCGAGTCAGACATAGTTGGCCATCGCACCGCATAACCCGCCTCACAATAGATAACACTAGTAATCATAGGTGAAACATTCAGGGGACTGGGGCCTCCGCCTCAGTACCCCACGTACAATTAAGTGATCAAATTTAGTCGCTGTCAGAGTTGTAAGGCCTGTCGTGTATTACTTTAGGATTAGAAACGGGACAAGAGTGCATAGGGACACACCAACGGGGAATCTCACTAGGACCAGAGAACCCCGCTTAGGGGATTAAGTGGAATATGAGGGAAAGGCGAGTCAGCCTTATTACCTGTGAGCAGGCTTAGGGGTTGACTCTCCCTCGGGGGACCTTCATGCCACTAGATACGTGGGCCAACATAGGGGCCAGGCCGAACACCCTGGTAAACCCGTCGGCAGCCTACTAAGCTAAGCGGTTCCCTTAGGTCATCACATAGATCACCGGGGAGTCGTGGAAGCCGGGGTTGTCCGGGCACCACATGCTGAGAAGAATAGTGGTGCAGCTGGGATCCCTTAGGGCCAGAACTGATCCTAGTACATAGGTACTACCATTGCCAGAATAATGGTACAGTCACTTTGTGTGTAATTAATACGTGGTTGTGAAATGCCCATATTTCATGTGTAATCATAGCCCAAGCATGCTTAACTGGTGTAGTTGGTGACATTTTACAACTATGAATTCTGCATAAGCATAATGGTTCTGAATTCGAGAAATGACCGTACCTGTGATTTTAACGTCATACATCCTCACAGGTGGAAGGAGTTACTCCCTGAGGATCTGACCAATTCCTGACAGGTGGTCCAACCCATCTGTGACAGCGCGCACAGGTCCGCATATATAGGCGGCGACAACCATTCAGCGCCCTCGCCCCCTCCCCACCCCCCCCCGCCGACCTGCCTGCCACCTCTTCCGCGGACAGGCTTGCCCGCTGGGTAGCAGAAGGCCTGAGGTACCGGCTACCCCTCGTTGGACTTTAGACCTCTGCCAATGTATATTTAACATATTATGATTTCCTCGTTTATTTAATATACATGGTTATTTCTATAATATTTAGACCATAGTCCTTAACCAAACGTGTATCTTAATAAAACAAATGAATGCAAAATGGTTATTATTGCTTTTGCTAAAGCTGCATTATATTTGACTTTTATGTTCGCAAACTTGCCTTTTAATTTTTACACATATTAATTTTAAGTGCAAATTAAAATTTCTGCATGTATTTAAAATGAAAATCTCCGATCAATTATTATATATGTATACTGGCTTATTGACATCATTGACATACAAGACGTCATCTTGCTATAATCAAAATGTATTTACACAAAATTTGCTGCACTTTTTAATGCCTGTCAAATTATGATGATTTTAATAATAAAATAAACTTTTTTATATAAATATTAACTAATAATCAGATAATTTCGGTTCCTGAAAAAGGAAACTGCGCATATAAATATTGCAACATTAGCCGCAATTTCTGTGTAGGATTATATGATAAATTTTTCGCTTCAGCGCAATTGTTCCTAAAAATATGCATATAAAGTGTTGAAATAGCGTTAAGTGAACTACAATGACTCGATGAGTTCTAATTTTTAATTTAAATTATTCTGACACGATTTTTTAAATGGTCTTATTCCTGGATTTATAAATGTCAAGAATAACAACCATACACATCGGCTGTAACCGCAGACATTTTTAGCTTACAATCGTCTGGCGGCTGTCGGTTCTTAAATAACGTAACCAACACTGAAAACCTTACATCTATATATTGTGAAAGTTTTCGTGCAACACTAAGTCGGCCGTTATTGTCGTTACAATTTGAAACGAACCATGCAATGTTTTTTAAATGTTCTTTTTCCTGGATTTATAAATGTCAAGAATAACAACCATACACATCGGCTGTAACCGCAGACATTTTTAGCTTACAATCGTCTGTCTGCTGTCGGTTCTTAAATAACGTAACCAACACTGAAAACCTTACATCTATATATTGTGAAAGTTTTCGTGCAACACTAAGTCGGCCGTTATTGTCGTTACAATTTGAAACGAACCATGCAATGTTTTTCGTTTTTCCGGCAAGGTAGTTGTTAACTGAGGACTTGTCCATTCTGAAACGAGCACATACAACAACTCAACAATCGAAGGTTGTTTATTTTTTATACTTTTGTTTTAGAATCAATAAAGCGACACCATAATAGCAATAATACGCTAATAGCGGGTAAAAAATATTTTCATATAACATAGTCAATGTATCTCGTTATATATCTTGCATTTGACAACAAGCTTAAGATTGCGTTAGACGGTGTAGATATTGCTTTGTAAGTCTTCTCATTCTTGCAGAACTCTAATAGGATATTTTGAACAACAAGCGTATAGTTCGCGCAAATCCATCCCCATCACAATGATATGCTATACTGCATTACCATTACATGCCCTGACATCATCAGCACACTTCATCGCGTGCAGAAAAGCTACTTTGCACTTATAAAATGAAAGCAGCAAATAAGCAAATCATATTGTTATGTTTATCATATTACTAATTTATACAGAAAAATTAATAAATTACAATCTCAAAAACCGTTCGCTTACCGTAAGCGAAGGTTTAACTAAACTTGTACCCACAGCAATATAAATTTCGTTTTAGAGCATGGGGGAACCGAGAATATTTCGATAAAGCCTTCGCAGTATATGTGTCACTTTTCGGAATTTCTTTTAGATCGCCGAAACTTTATATTTTACAGAAGAACAAGGTGATTACTTTAGTTCGGACATAATCAATACAATTTTTCTTGTATAATATGACCGACATTTTCACACTGTGTGTAAATGTAGACAGTGTGTGACTAACCAACAACTCTACAAAACTGCAACAATGTTTTATTTTATCGAGGAATTTATCTGCATAACGAAATTATATATATTACAACCATTAATATAACTGGGTCAGCCTAAGCAACAAGTATCACCTCTGTCATTAGTAAACGCCTAAACAGAAACATTGCCAGTGTTGTACAGATGTCACCACTGCATTCCCTTAAAGCTGTATAAGAAGAGGACTATGATATTTCTTATCTCCAAACACAGGCGTAGTCAGAAGCTTATACTTGGATCGACACTTAGTTCGCTGGGGAGGAGCATTCACATAATACCGCAATGTTCAGTTATATTTTAGGGGCACAGATGCTGCACAGGCTGGGCAATTCCCACATACCCCTCAACAATGCCCTGCCGCTAAATTCTTCGCTGTTTGAACATTTCTGTTTGTAGAGATATTGTGGTTTTGAACAAACTAAAGCATGAGAATTTCGTTTTGCGAGGTTTGCGAAAACAATATTTTCTGTTTGAGCTAAAATACGTGACTCCGACTTAAAACTAGAGATTTGTCTGGCGCTATTTTCGACTGGTGAAGATTTTGTTTTTACAGCAGTTAGGTTCGTAAATTATATATTCCAATAAGACCAGACTAGGAACCTAATATACTGCTTAAGCTGATAACATGCGTTTTACTTTGACCGAAAACAAAGCCCGCGTCAGAACCAGATGTTCAGCTGTAGCCATGTCGTGAACATGTCAAACGCATTGCTAAATTTCATCTATTATAATGGTAAACAATAACCAACTGTATGTGAGAAACGCAATCAAATATCTTATACACCACCATCCTGAGGGATGGTGTTGAAAAATTTGATTGTGTAAATGCTACTAATAATGTTTAGAAACTGCTTTGGCTTATTATAAATTGGTTCACAAAACTGTTACACATATTTTAAATCTATGATTTTTCCATCGCAGTTTTGCGACAAAATTGCGGTTCTCTTCTGATGAAACCATTCTTGGCGAACTGTCGCAATGTATTTTGGATATTTGAAATAGAAGTTGTGCACCTGTAAGTATATAAAGCGGGATTCGTCGTCAAAGTGTAGGTCGCGACTGGAAACAACGACAAGCCGTCACCGGATTTGATAAGTAATTTTGAAAATTCTGCTCATAATGCTCTGAATACATAAACCGTCGTTTTACGAAGGAACCACTTAATGTTTGTTACGCTACTTACATCTTTCAAACGAACTGAACAGCGTATCCACCCTAGATTTCACAGATCATCTACCATTTGTTTACAGGAGTTATTTACATCCATTATATGCAGCGTAGTCGATAAGAAGGTGTCTTTGGTGCTTTAAAATTGACTTAAAACAGGCAAGCGTTTGTTGTGGACACAGCTAATTTCTAAAGAACGAACTCCACGCTAATTCAGGACTTACGTTATAATATCCCCGCCATTTGGAAATTTTGCCCATTGTAGTCGATAGCATCCAGTACGAACGCTGTCAGTCACACCGACACTATATTTCAAAAGAGACTGTTCCTGTCTTGACACTGTATTGCAAATTAGCTTTACGAGTGTGCTTGCTATCGTTGTAGCTTATTAGTTTAATACACTGTGTCACAGACACCGTCAATGGCAAGCTATTGGTCACCGGATATATAAAAGCACTTTTAATAAAACAGCAATTTTGACGATACGAACTCTTTGCATGAAAAAAACTTAAATTCAGGTCTAATACGGCTATTTAGTTGCTTAGGTTTCTACATTTGACGAACTTGCGATATATACATTATTTTGTTTCCCAAACACTAAAAAAGATTATGCCATCGGTCATACACTATATCAATATTAAAAGCTTCGACGTTGTCTCATACGCGGTGAGTTTCTTTTAAAGAGTCAGCTAAAGTACGATATCGAGATGTTACATAATTGCATACGGTGTCTACTAACCGGTTTCACGTGACACTGTCAGGGTGCTTAAGTTCATATTTCTTTGGACATTATTATCTGAATGAGTCATAAATCTTAATAAGGTATACAAATGACGAAACGAAATTCATGTTTAAACAAACATACATTAATAAATGTAGTGCAAAATCTTACGGGCCGTAACGCGATCGCAATTCATTGTTATCTGTCAAATCAACATATTTTCCGTAAGGCGTCACAATATCAGAATCTAATCGGTATGAAGCAGTCCAATTAATTGCAAAATCTTCACCTATATTTGTATGTTGTGGCGATTCTAGCGTATAGTAGATAAATATTTGGTCTTCGTGTCTTTGAAATGGCAGCTGTGTTATAGTGTTGCGGAATAGCACGACGTCACTTTTATTCAATTTGAAATGCTGGTTATCTATAAGAATGCAATTACTGAACGACATGCAGTCACCGAACACCGTTGTTCCAAGGTTTACATACCTGAAAATAATCGGTTTATGCACGCATATTATACCAGACAGTTTCGTGGTACATTGACATTTATAAAAATAACAACTACAAACGCAGCTTTAAAGTGTTATTCAATATTCAATTAAACAATGAACCAAGTTATGGTGATAGCACTATGAAATATGTGTATTTAAAAAAGTGAAATTTACCTGTGTTTACCGAAGCTGTTGGGATAAAGCACTGTTTTCCTTTTACTCAAGTTGTGGATTATAAAATGGTACAGTTCGACTACGATTGAGGAACTAAATTGAGCGCACAGGATTTTTGTATGCAAATCTAAATGACATGGAACAAATGTTTGATAGTAGTACCGAGTACATTTCAGGCTGTATTCACATTGCGTCCTATTTACGGGTACATTGCATCCGATTAAATAAAATCGAATTCTGTGCCTACAGTATAATGCGTGTATGCGCATGTATAATTGTTTCACATCGCCTAATCGGAAATTGTATATTATCCGTCCGACCGTATTAGACCTTATGGGATTACATAATATCTGACTCAATGTGAGTACGGTATCACTAAGGTTTTAGCTTTTTACTTTCTTTGACTGCGGCATAGCTCATTAAGAGTTAAACAAAAATTAGTTATATATTTGGATTTGTCAATTTTAGCTTAAAACTATTGATTTGGATATGTCATGCGAATATGGGCCAGATAGCACCGGTACATTTTGCTAAATGCCACGAAAACCTTCAGAACATCGCTGTACCATATTATACCGTTTTTGTCCGCTATTACGTTTGATATCTAACTAACTTTGAGTGTATACTTAACGACTCAAGCAGAAACCGCGAACCAATCTTAGCGGGGAAAAAGCTGAATAACTGAACCATCTTGTTTTTGTGGCGAAAAATCTTGTTCAATGCCATAGACAACACATCAATTATTAACGGTAATGGTTTACAGCGATGGCACAGGTTAGTTTGCCCTGGCTTGTGTATGAACTGAGATTTACTACATTTTAGGTGAAATTTTAACACGGTGAAGCAACATTGTTCAGCCATGCAGCGACGCTAATAAGCCCGTCTCGAGATTGATCTTAAGGCATGGCTGGAAGGAACGCCAATCTAGCAATGTTGAAACATCTGCTTAAACTGTCATGCCTTAATTTTTTCTCTTAATATTCTCTATTCATACACTGCGTGTAATGGCCACACTGAATTTTACTTTATATTCTTATCACAGATGACAGCTGTGAGGCTGCGACGTTATTTTCCTGTTTTAGCCTTATTGTAGTGCAGCGTATCAGGGTAATGCCATACTTTATATAATCACATGTCCAGCCAGGCCATTAGATAATCCAAGCTAAAACATGATAAACATACAAGCCTGGTTCAAATTCCCAACTACAGTTCGGCTTTTAGCGCACTTAATTCGAAAAAATGCGCAGTTTTTCTATATAAAATCCACAGCTTTACACAAAATAGGGATAACCCATATTTACTATATTGTAAAGTCTCCTAGTTGTGCCTTTTACTACCTTTGGCTATGTCCAGCCTAAAGGTGCGACGCCGACGATCCAAACAAATTTTCACTTTTCCTGTTTGAGATGTGAGTTCGAAGTTGTACCATATAGTAGAGGGCCTAAAAGTGCGACATCCACTAAATTGCGACGACAATTTTTCATTTCATAGTGTACTTTGACGGCTATTAGTCGTACAGACTTGATTTTTTTACAGTTAACGACGATTTTGCCTGCAAAGCTAATCTGTAATATTGCGGCATTTTGTTCATCCAATCACTATTTATTTGTTGTTATATTCGCATTTTGAAGCCAATTTCGCTGCAACACCTGCATGTAAGTTATTAATATTTTATGTCATTTTTAAGGTTTCGTACTGGCAAATGTCACACAGTGGTCCTAGGAGGTTGATTTAAAAGACATAAGGATCCTGGGAATCTGCCGAGGGTGGCTAAAACCATCTGAAAACCCTCAAATTGCCAATAACCGAAAACTTTGATTCAATGCAAGACATCCTAACGGGCGACAGAGGTTCCTAAAGTGCGATACGTTTTCCACTAAAGTGCGACACACGATCCAAACTGCAACAGTCTGGTATCCTAAAGTGTGTCATCTTGTAACCATTATATATATACTTGTTTTATTAGTTTGTGTGTTTTTAACCAAACTAAACAAATTTTCTTAAAATATGACAACATCATACGTGATCGTGGGAGTAAGGATTACACCCCTGAGATCTCGAACCCTCTACAGGACAGATCCTGAGGAGGGGTTGCGCCGAACCGCCGCTGAGCCATTCCCCTCACACCTGAGATGATGACCCGTGTGCAGGTATGGGCGGCAATATGATACGCGTAAGACATATATAACTGGCTAGGAATATGTTATCAGTAGGTCTTAGAGCGAGCTTCAGTTCAAACATAAATTGTGTTTACTTGATATTTTGACATAGTAATTTTGTGATAAAATCGTATTCCGGGCCAGAGACATATATGGTTGCATTTGGTGTGCTAGGGGTTTGCACCCTGATGATCGGACTTACTTTCCAGAGCGCTGGTGGGGTCATCGTGCAGAAACAGTTCCTTCACCGGAGGACTAGATACAAAACCCCGTAATGCGCGAGTAAACTTAGGGTGACCCCGCAAACCATCCTATTTTGTATGTTTGCATAAAATTTGTTACCGAACGTTTTTTGGTCAATGAGATTCGGCGTAAAACTGTTCGCGAACACAGCGCTCGCTATTGAAATCTGACAGTTTTGTGTTCGCGAAAATCCAAGTAAAATTACACAAATGTTTGAGAACGAAAATTCGTCGATTTGATGGTGACGTCACTTTTGCATTACATTTGTTCGCAAACAGTGAATGATCCAAATTTAAATGCTAATCCATTAGGAAACAGAATTTCTGCAAATTGAAATCGCAGAAATTCTGTTCGAACACAAGTTCTAATTTTTGGGACTTGAATTTGATTTTGCCAACTTCCGGTTAGCAAAAAAACGTGTCAAATTAAGCTTTTTTCCAGTAACAAGGGTTTGCGATTCGATATCGGTAATGACAAAATAGGATTGTTGGCGGGGTCACTCTAAGTTTACTCACGCATAAGCGCAAATATGCGGACCCGACATCCACCTGAAAAACTTGGCGGGCTAGAAATGCGAAGAACAAACAGCAATAAACTATGTATTCGCAAGTTGTTTAAAATAGAGGTAATTTTTAGGAATTGCACAAAAGTAGGGCACCTGGCGTCGGAGTTCATAAGTCAATAAAACAGACATGGAGGATGGTTGTGACCCGTTCTAGAAATGAGACCGGTTGTGAAAAATTGGACGACATTACTATGGCAAGTTGTTCACCGAGTCTGAGCAGATGACGTCATGACAGGATTTGCGATATCAGGATTTGCTAAAGCCAGGTTGTGCTCTTTAAATACCAGTTAAATAGATCGTTGTAGCTTGTACATAAAACAACTGCTGGAGTCTAGATGTTGTGATGGCGACGACGGGAACGTCAGTTAATCAGATGCCGAGCCACTGAGTTTTCCGACCACTCAGACTGAGGGCCCTGTTACGACAGAGGTAGCACGTTTTGACGATCTGTAGCACTGAGATCGTAACCACTGATCTCGGTGTTCCGGTCAGACAATGTGTGATACCTCCAGCTACTGATCACTTCGCAACGAGTATCTATGGAACAGGCCAACGCAACAGGTATATCAGCAGTCCTGAATACGTACCGTAGTACGATCGATTTCATCGCTATTTAGGATTTATAGAATCAATCACATATTGCCAATGAGTTCAGCTTAACTGCGATGCAAGAATTACTTGACCAGGGAAATGGTCAGTATGAAATTGCTTCTACCATCTCTGATGAGTTGGGATATATCGCATTTCATGCTGAAATTTCAGCACGCACTGATTCTTCGGTTGAAATTCCTCCAACCAATTCGGATGAAGTTTACACACTTCGATCTCTTATTCCGCAGCTTTCACAATTTCTAAGTCGCTCTATTCTAGACGTAGCCAATGAAAAAAAACGGTACTTCGCGTTTGACGTCACCGGGCTGCAGCAGTAAAGCTTAAAAATTTCCAAAACAAGCTATTTCGACACCGTCTTCACAACAGCCATCGACTTCAAAACAGGCCGAGACAACAACTTCAGCATCACCGCTATGCAAATGTGTACCGTACGAAATAATTTGGGGTCAACACTACCCCGAAAGGTCCTAAAATAGGTGTAGTGACTGCGGCAGCATGACGATTGTACGGAATGTGATAGATCATTTTCCGATGTCACCGGGAAAATAATGCTGTAACTGATGTAGCATGACAATTTTAACAAAATACGGTTACAGTATTGCGCTGGTTTTACGTTACAACATATATAATAGTCGATGTCACTACCGCTCATTTGGAACAGGACGGTAACACCTTTGAAGCATAATATATATATAGTGATGTCGCACTTTAGTGGTATTGGTATCACACTTTAGGGTCGGGATGACGCACTTTAGGAATCGCCTAAAGTACGACAGGACTTTGTTTTTTTATAAGCAGATAGCTCTAGATTCTGAACTAGGTGACAAAAGTCGTCGAAATTTGGCCCGAACCTGTGGTATCTCTGTCTGAATATGCCCTTCGAGTGGTATCATTGTTCACTTGTTACTTATTTTGTTTGTTGCTTCTAAGTAAAGTGGTGTACTTTTGATTAAATTTTACTACAAAATGCTGTCGCGCTTTTGGAGATACTACTATATATATCGTACGTTTTGGGCCAGCTTTCTGTGTTTTATTTCTTGAGTCAAAAGTTGACTGGCTCTATTTCACCAAACCGCAAATGAAGAAATATGACCTACCATCTGGCCGCGCCATCTGGTAAGAATACCGTGTAGTTTTTGTCATAGTTAGAGGTTTTGAATGGTGAATTAAATAACATTTGTTCAATGATTCGGTCTCCACGCGTTTCTTCTGAAGGCCATAGTGATCGGATCATATTAATTTCCTAAATGAGTGTGATTTTCAATATATACAGTATTTTGTATAATTAATAAAGGTTGTGCAGTATTGTGATGTATTTGAAAAGCCGCATTTATTGTCCCTTGAAAGACCAAAAACGAACAATTATGCCTGTTCAAGCTTAAGCTAAGCTACGAACCAGAAAAAATTCGTATCAAAACATGGTGTCGGAGTTGGCCAATTATTTCTTGATCTAAGTCTTATTAATAAATAATCGAAAACAAGGTTAATACTAATAACCCTTTGACGCCACAATCAGTTTGTCTATCGTGCAGTGTTTGACAAATTAAGGTCGGCGTCAGAGATCAAAACCGGTTTGTTTGATTCCTACCGGTACTGCCAAACTGCTAGGCTACCAAGGAACGTCTTTAAGGAAACTTGCAAGTCGAATAACAACGAACATACAAATTATTTCATGCGATAAACTCATTTAACACATCGCGTCGCTGCTAGAGTTGAGAGTAGAAGTTTTAACGCAATCATACGGGCCCCTAACAATTGTTATCAGCGCATATTGCGATTGAGTATATCACGTGCGGCATGCTTTCACGTGCGTAGATAGTCGAAAGCTTTATTTTGAAAGGTTCCTTAAAAACGTTCCTAGATAACTAACTCAGTTCTTTTAACTTTGCTCGATGCACAAACTAATTTCGGAGTCAATGGTTAATCTAAAATTAGTTAATATAGCTTTGTTACTATATTTTTAACGACATGATCGCTTTTCGATTACATGTGCGCTTTGCTAAAACTTTAGGTGCAGTTTTTGACATATATGTACGTACACTGTCTACGAATGCAAAATTGCGCTTCTACTACATTATATTTTCAAAATTATACTTCAAAGCTAAACGTTAATATGAGTTTGCTTTATACTTATACTATTTTTAATAGATTATGTATATTGTTTTTAAGTGCTATAGTTACACTTGAACTGAATTATATTCAAAATTACACTCCGCAAATAAACTTCGAATTATTAATGCGAATTTGGTTAACTTTGGGCATTTTTCAAATATATGTCCATTGTATTCGACTGTTGGATACACTCTCCAATTGAAATTACGTTCAGAAATTGGTCTTGGAATTTTGATTTAATACGAGTTTAGTTTAAAATGCACACTGTTTTCGAATGTTGAAATTACACTTTAACGAAATTACATTCGTATTTATAATTCTTTGTATGTTGTAGTTTCTGCCAACGCCGCCAATTTATCACACATCGGAGCATTGTTAGTAAATATTTTCGAATTTTTAGCAAATATGTGATCATAGTTTAGCGATAGTAAGCTTTTCAATGAGAGGTCTATTCAGCTATTCGGCTCCCTTAGCAGGCACTATTGTCTAACTGAATTAGGCGGCAGTGTGCAGTTACGTATTTTTTGTAACAGTCTATACCTACGTGATCAAGTTACGACATCATAAGCTGTTCCTGGCTGTTATAGACACGCGTAACCATGTTACACGAAAGTGTAATCAAGTAAATGCCTAGCTGGAAACTGGATTATACCGCTATTCTCCGTTATGCAATTACTCTATTTCACGTAGCTGTGTTACATCTATCTGTGTAATTACAGATGTTACTTGAGTAATTTGGACACGCGTTAACGCAGTTAGTCCTGATATCGTCGACAAGCGTAACGGGGTTACACAACTACGTGGAATTACGTGTTATAGTGATCCAGCCTAATAAATTTCCACTACACTGTACAGTTACAAAAAGTACACTCTTCGTTTGCTCAATAGGTTACTGATTATTCATGCCGCTTTAGGCAATGGACCCTAGTAATCCTGCGGGACGGTACGTTATACCGTTGGAAAAAAGAACAGCTTTGAGCGTGGGGCTCGGGGCGGCAGCCCTCCGAAATAAGGTTAGTGTAAGCTTCATATAAGGACCTAAATTTAGGCTAAAGCTTAGGCTTAGTGTTTCGAGAACGGAATACCTGCATTGTAGTAACGCACCTTAGGCTTACCTTGTTCAGGCAAGGCAAGCTCTGGTTACACTAGCATAGTCCAAAAATACTGAAATCTTAACATTTTAAGATTTGCCAGATTTCTGGATCTGCACGTCTTTGCCACCGAGTTCCGCAATCTACCGGTGCGATAAAAATATTCCACTATGCATCCTTACACAACTGGCGTGCTTCGAATGTGACCCAAATGACAGTAAAATAGTCACTGTTGTTACGTTTCTCCTCAGTGTGCCAAGGTACTTCATTAGTTTGCCTTGAATCTTGTTTCTTCTCTTTGAAAACAAATTTATAAGTACAAAATTCTAGTAGAATAAAATGAAGCTATATCTGCTGCATTGTTTGTGTATGATGACCTTAGCACATTTTCCGGAATTTATAATAAGTTAAAGGGATGTGGAATTATCGTTTTTGTTTTTATACTGTTTGTAGCGCAAATGACTGTGTGGCTTCGATTGCGAAAAAGAAAACTATTTCTAACCAAGATATTTTTGATAAAGAAATGTAATTTTACCAGCTACCCTTGCGTTTTTAGTGCACTAAATTCACAAAAATACATCGTTATTGGGTTAAAACACCTGCTTTATGAAAAGCAGAACACCTCATAATAGCATTTCGTAGCAAACATGCAGTTCCATTGTTGTGCATTTTTCTACTCTTAGCTCAGTCTAATCATGCGATGCCGACGTCCAACCGAGTTTCTATTCGTTTTTAAATCATATCTTATGGTTGTATGCTATATGGCAGTTTTATTGGCATAGCTAAGGGTCAGGATTTTAGAATAAAAGTTTTCAGTTTTCATTTTATATGTTTTTCCAAGTAACGTTAATTCAAATTTAATTATCACGGTAGTTGAGACTTCACCCACCGATTTTGCAAAATGTGTTATTAAGCTAAATCTGTAAATCTCTGTGCGCTATATAAGACGATAATACTAGATAAGATAATTTTTAGTGCTTTTGCCAATCGATCGCATCATAAATAGACAGACACAGCTAAGATAAGGTTTGTATCTCCGGTAAATATTGATATTTAGCGAGCGTTTGAAAGTAAATAGCGTTTGCACAATACTGAAGTTTAACGTATTTCCCTAAAAGTTATAATTTGTGCTTTAGCGAAATGTAATAACAAAACGAGCAATATAGACGAAATTTAGAACCTTAAAATGTATGGCCCAAAATTTTGGATTTACATTGTAGCAATTTTTGTTGAAAAATAGGCTTGTAAGTAAAATATTGTCCTAGTACACGAAATTTTTAAGCAATAAATCAGCACCACTTTGATAAGATATTATCAAGCCGAACTGCAATAGTTTAGCAAAAGTGGTAATGTTTCAAAAGATATGCTATTCAATATTTTAGAAACGTTCAAGTCGATCTCTCTTTTAGCAGTAGGTCACATTAATTTCAGCGTTAGCAGATAGTAAGATACAGAGCGTGTCAAATGGCATATATCCTACCATATATAAAGTTAAAAATACTATGGTAAGATAATAACTAGCCATACTGATGTGATTGAATGTCTTTGTATTTATCACTGATATTAGCGTCAGGTCTGGTGTTTGCGTATGTATTCGGTGGCCTTGCACAATGGTTGAATTCAATTTTAAATGTTTGAATTAAAATAAAAATGAAATTGTTTTACATTAATTTTTCCACTGCTATCTATGCATTTTCAGATTCTGTTTCTATTTTCTAGTAGATATCACAACGCATTTGATTAGTGGGCTCAAGTAACGGTGAAATGCGCAGCCCAAAAACAGCTCAGGTCATTGTCGATATATATGCTAAGCCTACGTGTTTAGTTTTATCATTGGTCTTGACATATATCGGTCAAAAGGAAAGTCAGCTTTTGCTGCCGTGAAAACAAACTGTTAAACTGTGCCGCTATCTAGCAATATGACGCAACACCTCTCCAGCCTGTATGTACTTAAGGGAGCTGAGAGCGTAATTTTGATTAAAATATCAAATATAATTAAATGCAAACCTTTATCTTCTTCGTTGGGCCCCAGACTTGGAATCTAATCATCAAATATATATATGCACATCCGTAAATAAATATAAGCATAGCCACAACTGTGATCCAGCGCCTCGGAATACGACGCCACACATAGTAGCACATTGTTATGGTGAAATTTATAGGAACTGATCATTACACACAAATAATGAATATGAATCGGACCTCTGTCCGTAAACCTTGTATATGCAGAAACAATCTGTTTATTATGCTGCATGTGGAGATGTTTTGTACTACTACATAAAAAATATGTACCGATATAATACGAAAGAAACTGCGTCTTATCGTGAGATCCCAATTACCGTGCATTTTTTGAAAAAGATAAGACCTTTAACGTAAAAGTTGCTAAAATGAATTTACTGGTGATGTTTTGGGTGAGAACATAGACGCACAGAAAAGATCCAAACTGAGAGAAACAAATACTCGTCGAAATCTTTAACAGGTTATAAAAAACCATCGATCATTATATGTGATATACCTGGTTTATGTGATTGACTTTCGTTACAACCTAACACAACTAGATTTGAAATGCAAATCTGCATTTTATTTTTATGTCATATATAACAACCCAAGGAAGCAGCATCCCAACTACCGGCCATATTAAAAATGAACCAAATTTTATTTTTAATGAGCCAAAACATCTCGCTTTTCGTAAAACAAGAATTTCTAAACTGCAATAAGCCCTGTAAATCTTGCTTCAACTGAAAGGAATAGCCGCTTAATGAGACCTATAAAACAAAATATCTATAAAAATTCATTCTGTTATAAAACTGAACGAACATACGCATGCTATAAAGTGGAAACTGGAAATAGGCTGGATAACATGTAACTGAAATTTTTCAATTTGGAAATTCACGGCATATACGGGCGACAATAATATGGCGGCATCTGCTGTTTGGATGGTCCACCAAATCATCACTACAGTTACTAACGTCTGATTTGGCAAGCATGTATTCAATACATCTAAAATGTTATTAGAAATGGTATAAAATAGCGATTGCGAAAACTATGTTCACAGTATACAGCAAGCAATAATGGAATTGACATGCTGGTGATACAAAATTTGTACTATACCTGCAATAGAAAGAAACGAAAACTATTGTATCCAATCTAGTAACTGTAGCATGTTGCTGAACGTTTAGCTCAATAACCGTTAGCTAAGAAAATTACAGCTACCGAAATACCTTGCGGACCAAACAACTGTTAGTTCACTATTTTTAGCACGCGATGAACATTGCTTAATTCCGAGGCATGATGTAGTTTAGGTAAAAAAGCGGCGTGATCAGTACAGACTGTAATGCATAAAACGTGTCACACACAACAAAATAAACTTCCAGACTGTTACTCTTTTAGCAGTGCATTCAGTCTTCGATGTAGTAACTCTCTTGAATATGACGAACTTCCGTAATAGCATATAAATTTATTTAGCTAATGACTGCAATAACTTTGAAAACACGATAAATGTCATTGTTAGCTGGTTTGGATTTAGGTCTAATAAGCGGTTTATGATTATTTATAATTACTGAAGACACGTTGTCAAAACATTTAATTTAATAGTGTACCATGTATACGAATTTATATGATCGGGGGCACGATAACCAACATGCCGACAATATTAGACTCGATTGAAGGCAATTGTAGTAGATATGTATACATGGGTGGCATGCATAACATTCCGTCCTACATTTTCTTATGATCCAGTTGAAGGACATCGATTTTATTCCAGTTTAGCCACCTAACTTGTGACACCAGTATTAGGTAGCGTTCAAATTTTTCGTATTTTAACGTCTGTAAAATACTTAGCGCATAGATCGGCGAACTTACATTTCTTAATACTGTGAAACTACTTGGATTTTAGTGATAATTAACAAAAAGAGAAACAAAAAGAAAAATAGCAAGCAAAACCAGAAACAGGATCTTCATACCTAGATATGTAATAAACACGCTATCATGATGGCCGCCATAAGAATATACTGTAAAAACGAGCAGAAAATCATTTGGACCGTTGGCGTGCCGCAAACTTCGGCTTCGACATAGCCAAAAGTTGTAAAAGTCAAGAAAAGTAAAGAAAAATAGCAAGCAAAACCAGAAACAGAATCTTCATACCTAGATATGTAATAAACAGCTATCATGATGGCCGCCATAAGAATATACTGTAAAAACGAGCAGAAAATCATTTGGACCGTTGGCGTGCCGCAAACTTCGGCTTCGACATAGCCAAAAGTTGTAAAAGTCAAGAAAAGTAAAGAAAAATAGCAAGCAAAACCAGAAACAGAATCTTCATACCTAGATATGTAATAAACAGCTATCATGATGGCCGCCATAAGAATATACTGTAAAAACGAGCAGAAAATCATTTGGACCGTTGGCGTGCCGCAAACTTCGGCTTCGACATAGCCAAAAATTGTAAAAGTCATAACAAGCTGACAATATCTATGCGGCAAAATACCATCATGGATTATGCTTCTTTTCTATCAAGCTGTAGATTTGCCACGAGAATTGCGATTTTTCACGAGTTTAGCACTAAAAGCTCAACGGTAGCTGAAAATAAGCACATGCCATTATAAATATTATCACCAAAGTATAAAAATGTACAGAAAATCTAAAAAAATTGTCCCTTGACGGCGTGACGCATAAAAGTCTCGAAATCTATTCTTGGTTTATGTCATCTAACCAACTAAAATGCTTGTATTATTTTTTAATTCTGCTTCGTTAGTGTGAAATATTGCGTAGTTGATACAGATTTGAACAGTAATTACTTCATCCATCACTATTACAAAAACAAAAAGAAATTCTTCACAGGGGGAGTACCTAAAGTGATATTTTCTACTACCGCATAATTCTAAGTGAGCACTTGAAACTAATGTATTAGTTAGGGATTTAAAGAGGAAGTCGAAAACTTAGAAGACATGGGACAGACCGGCCTACTATGCCATCGGATGTATAAAATAGCGTGGCCTGATATGTACTTATAGAAGCGTATCCGTTGTGATGAAGCAGCTTTATGCTGTATATCTAAGTTATTTGGTAAAATTTTCAAGCAGAGTACAAAATGCTCACAGCATGAAATTATATTATATGAAAAAAATGAATAGAAATTGTGACTGACATGGAGATTCATGAAATAGTGTTTCTATTAGAACTTGTTACCGACGGTGAATGAAATGTGTTCATTACTTTTACGCATGTGTAAACACGCACTAGCAGGAATACGTTTATAAAGCCTTGCAAGATGGGAGTGAAAATTAGATAGAGCTTTGGGCCTATCTAGACGGTGATTATGGATCGAGGAACTGGAACATTTGCATTTTGTTTCAAATTAAAAATGTTTTCAATGGGTCTCGAAATGATTTTGAATGATTTAAATCAAGCACATCTTTGAAGTCAACTTTAATGTAGTTAATACTCATGCTGTGTTTGTTCCTATTATAAATACAAAATTTAAGAAAGCAAAGTTTCGTTCTTATTCCTTAACACATTCAGGCAACTACAACAAACAACAAAAACTGGTCTTCTTGTAAGGTCAATCCAAAACGTATTTTGTCAGCACAGTACTGAACATAGAGGAACAGTTGCTACGTTTGATGCCCGAACAACGTCGTGAAGTATACTGTTTCATAATTTCTTACTACATTTTAAAAGAAATATTTTGAAGACCTAATTTACAAACAAATGGCTTAAATATCAAAAATTTTATTTGAAGCTTGATACAGACAGGAAACACAGCAACTTTGTTTTACTAGCTTAATACCAATTTAAGTAACCTCTAATTTTTATTAACCATTAAGAATATAAAATATTCTGTTTTCAACTAAATCAGTCACCATACCTCATCAATAATTTCGTGATTTTGAAGTAGGTGAATGAACAGCAAATAGTTTAACACACAAATAACGACAAAAAATAAATTGAAACTATTTCTTTGTCCGCCATCACAGTGTGTTAAATGCAGAACCAGTTTCAAGTAAAACAACTACCGAAAATTATTTATAACCAACAGTAAATAGGTGAGCGAACAATAGCACGTTATATTGGTGGGCTGCTCTCAGTCATAAGCCATTTGTTATGCATCGACTAATCATGTGCTTTTGGTTATTGATGCCACAAGCAGTAAAGCTAATGTCGTTGTCAACTGCACAATACAGCAGGTGCTGGTATACTACAACGAAGCATTTCGCTTAACGGTAGCAGTGTATTTGATTCTGACAAAACGGCTCTAATATTAAGCATTATACACAAGTTCCACCAAATTAACTACACCAATGTACCTCCATTCGATGTCGTATAAAACATATGTGCACATAAATATACATACATACATACACACGAAGTTCTCATAACGAAGTTTCCTTAACGTTCCACAAGGCTGACTAACTAACGGTTCATAATTTCAAGAACTGCACATCAAGCATCTCCTAGAAATAGAAAGTCCAAAAAATGGTAGTTTAGTTGATGCGGTACAGGGATCTTTTCCGCGCAGTAGCCTACAACGTTACCGCAGTCTTTTTTTCACAAATCTTGAATATATGAAGGCACAGATTTGAACCCATAGCTAGAATAAAGCTGTTTTTAGACCATTTTATAACAACAAAACCATTAAAACTTACCGTGTAAGCAGTACGCGACAGCATAGATAATAGGATTCATTCACCCTTCGGTGGTGTGGTGATGCAGGCGAAGATTGCATGATTGTACTGTTTCCTAAATACACAAACATTTTAATTGCTAAATATATGGCTCGTATGTAAAATAGCCTTTTTGTATTATTCATACATTATTTATATGATCTACTTAAGCGCAGATATGTAAAGTTTGCGGTTAACCTATTTATTTATTTATTTTCTTTCAATCTATGATATTTGGGTGGGGCAGAATTTTTAATGTATAGTAAACAAAAATTTTTTGTCACTTAAAAACAAAATTATGGCATTGTATTTCTAGGCTCTTATATTTCCGTGTTCAAGGCTCCTTAAGGTAATGAGAAACAGATTCAAAACAACGCAGTGATTAGCATAGCAGCAAAATGATCCAGGTTCAATTTGCCGTAGCGCCATAAAGTTTTTTCAAGATTGCAAGAAATACACTTTCATTCAAGAAGGCAAGAATTAATTCCAACGTTTGTTTTTCTTCGCCTCGAAGATGTTTACATGCAATACGACTGACATCGCCAAATCCGTGTTAATGTAGCACTAATTTGAACTCATTGCCACGATGCTCGTTGATATTCAAAAGCTTGGCAGGCCGTGCCACTACCGTTGCTTATTAAATTATTGTACTCGAAGATCGTCTGGTCAGTTTTACTATGCTCAAAATTAATGTCTCTGCTGTTCAAATGTAACAAGCCCAGGGCTTCGCCCTCGTGAACATGGCGCGGGTGATACCGTTATTTATTTTTTAAAATTCCAAAATAATATTTAGCTGATAGGTTACGCGGAAACAGACGATATGACGAAAATGTTCTGAAATTTTACCGTTTGCCAAGACTGCGGCCGAAACCCTTTGTGTACAACTTCTGGACTATATGGGGACGGTCAAATGGATATATCCGTGAAGCAGCTATATTATAATATGTGAATTAAAGATACCAATGAAACTGTGTAGACAACAGGTTGATGGCGTCGCTGATGCAGTGTAATCAAACAAAAACTGTAGCCGGCACAGAAAAGCCCGGATTACATTTACTAGACGAAGTCGAAAACACACGCGATTTCCGCAATATAGTATGCTGACGCTGTTAGTATATACCATGTGGGCCGCAGGTACAACAGTTCAGAAATATGGGAACATGAATATCAAGAATCGTCTCATTTGATGAACCATATGTTGTTGTATGTGCAATCCTTGATAATGCTATCATTTTCAAACGTCTAGTGGAAATTACTGTTTTGTGCACAAATTGACATGTTTTCCACATGATGTTGAACTTATGCCGAGCCTTGTAAATTCCACCTGGTTCGGTTGACATCGCACTCCGGCTATTAAACAATTTCGGAGCTGTTATTTGCACCGATTTATTAATGAACATGAATGAACGGTTGATGTACATAAAGCTAACCATAACGATACACCATATATTTCGGGCCTATTTCGAAAGCATTGAAACAAACCAACAGCAAACCTTCTCGTCAAAAGTCATGGCTTATACCCATGAGCCAGATTATGCTTTTCTTAACAGAAATACGTCACAGAAATTTTTGGTATTTACAGTTCACGCCGATAAAACATCTATATACTTCAAATGATACAAATTATAATGATTATTATATTGGCTAGTGAAAACGATAAGTAATCATGTAACTTTTAGCCAGGCATGTAGCCAAGGGGCACGGGGGACCGTGCCCCGCCCCCCTCTCCCCGTTCCCCATGCAAAGTAGCGTACCCCCGCGCAAGGCATCGGCCCCTAATTAGAAACGGAAAGATACGATAACGCGTGCTCCCCGAACGACTAAAGTGCCTTTCCGAACGATTGAAGTGCCCAAGCCGAAGGTGAGCCGCTGGCTACGGGCCAGCTTTTAGACCAACATTACATAAAGCATAAACAATGTCGCTGCACTATAAATGGTGTGCTAAAACATAGTTGGTCGAATATTTTTAGGTAAATGTAGAAAAACAGTAACCATTTGCAGTAGTATGGTTGTTAAACCGATGCCTAATCAATCCATTACCGCCTCAATGACCAGATATCTTAAATACTGAATATTGACGCTAATATTTATTTTTCAGTGTGCTGTTTTGGCATGCGTATAAAGCTAGTTTACGTTGATCTTAGATCAATAAAGCCAACTCTTATCCCTTCGCCCACATTTCCGTATGAAGACTGTTTGCTTTACATTGTTAGAAAACGAACCAATGCTTTATCGATTTAGCAAAATTAACGTGGCTAAGGTACAGAACCCAGCCCAAGATTCAGCTCAAATTTAGTTTATACTACAGTAAAACAAGAGTTCCTGACAATGATATTTGCGGCGGTTTATGAATAAGGCACCACAAGAAACACATAAAACATACAAAATACAACCAAATAACAGTTGAGCGAAAGTCAGCCGTCCCCAACAGCTGTTAAATCAAGCACGACACCATTTGCCAACACAGCAGCTCTGTCCGTAAGTTATAAATGCTATATAAGAGTGAATTATACAATGATCATTGTGAAATTGTTATCATTTGTATATACTGCTGTACTGCATAGTGTTATATAGAATATTATGTGGTAAACATATTTAATGTATTTTTCGATATGATATCAGTGAAGAATCAGTGTGGATCTTCACAAGCTTTATTTTAAGCAAAAAGCGAGTAGATATCGTGTACTTGGAGGCAAGTTTCGAATTGGGCGGACCAATACTAAATACCCTTTTAGCTTTGGCGGGTTACCCTGCTGCACCGTCGTCTTCCTAGGAACGGTAATCATGCGACCAAGGCTTCCTCAAGAGAAAAGTTACGCTTAGTCCCAAGAGACCGATTCGCGTAGCAGACCGCTGCGGTGTTTTCCAATGTGTTTGGCCCATGTCCTTTTCTGTGGCACACCAGTCGATATGAGGTATGATTACTAGAGGTCCTCCGGGCAGAGTCAACCCCTAGGCTTATGTGTAAGTAATAAGGTCGACCGACTCGCTTTCACTATCCCCTTTCGATAGGAAGCCTACATTATAGTGGTCTCAATTTTTTTATTGATTTGCCGTGTTTAGATTGTTTACTCTAGTTTGGAATAAATCTCATATTGATCAGGTTTTAGGTTTTTGATTATTCCTGCAGTGTTTAAATTCCCACTGGCTCACAGCGTCCAAATTACGACTGGTGAATGTCCCGTTTGGAATTGTTTGGATTTCTTATTATCGATGCCAGTCGGATTAAGCTAACAATCTGTAGATGCATCACGGAATTCACGAATAGATCCTTCCGTGAACTTATAAGTAAGTATAAGAATTTTATAGAATTCTGATTTAAGCTTAAGTTTGAAATTTAAGACCAAACAGGGGTGTAAGGAGTTTGAAGTAACAAGTTCTAACAAAAGCTTAACAAAGTTATAAGCCTTCAAAAATAACAAGTTTAACAAAGAAGTTAAAAAGATATCGACCAGCAATTACCTAAAAAGGTACCAGGGAATATCGATTAACAAAGTAGTCTAGGAAATATTTAATATTTGAGTCATTAATCGGTTATTTAATTTTACTTTTAAGACAAAGACAAGGTTTTTCAATTTGTCATGCAAAAAACCAAGTAATTTTTATAAAATTTCCAAGCAAGATTTAGGTGAAGTTTAGCCTGAGTGTTCTGCATCCTGAAATAGCTAGGAATATAATAAGTCACACCACAAAGGCAAAAAGCGATTAGGGGGACCAGCAACGTTGGGTAAACCAGGGATTTCCGAATAGGAGGTGGACTGCTATGGAGGAAGACCAAAGCTCCAAGCACAAATTTCCCCAAAATTACGAGGGCGGCAAGTAGCCCTAGGCAAAGTATCGTCACAGTAAAGCAAGACCCTCAAAGAAAACTGACACGCCGCGGCTTATGGCGATGGAGCAGCCTTAAGGTACCTATGCTCCGTCAACGGGTGGTAGAAAAGGTTAACGGAAGTAGAAAGAACCCATCCAACTGTCCAGGTTTCGAACCGAGGTAATACCCAGATCTGTTCCCACCAGCCTCCGGATGGGTTCGTTACCAAATAGACGGCGTACCCACTGAGGTTATTTAACTACTTATTATCCCTGTGAATACGCTAATCAAGGCTAAATGTGACTTGAATAAAAGACACGCCCTTAGGCGAAAATAATTCTTCAAAGAAACAAATTTATCTTTAGCACAGAAGCATTGTAGCCGCTAGGATAGAATAGCAAGCTCGACTAGAGTTGCTGGACCAGAGAGACATCGTCCGCCTCGGAAGGTGAGTCAAAATGAAGTTATGTCAAAACAAACGTTTGAACTTAGAAAGTCAACTATACCTAATGGTAAAAGAAAACATTTGCCAAAGCTAGCAAATTAGTCACCAAACTCCACAGTATCAAGAGTCCAACAAACTACCCTCCGCTAGTTGAGTTTCAGATTTTCTATTTCTAGGAAACATTAAAATCGGTCTTGGGAAGACAGCCAAATCGGCCCAGATTCTGTAAGGAAGTTATAAAAATTTATTTTTGAGAAAGTTTGGAAAGTTATAGAAATTTATGAAAATTTTTTAGATTTATATACAAATTAATAGGTAATTTATAAAGGATCCGGCATATAAATGCTTGATGCTCGCAAATTAGCATTATTTATGTAAATTAGACAAGCGAATAGAGAAATCTGGATTCGAATGATACGAGTAGTAGAAAATAGAAAAATCTCCAAGGGTAGTAGAGTAATCTGCAGTAGGGAAAGGGGTGAGCAAAGCTGCTGCCAGGGACGCACCATGTAGATATATCTGCATTGTGGATAAGCAAAAATACTCAATAGGGGCATACCGTGATGTTAGGGAAGAGAAAACAAGTGCTCGCCTGGGAAAACCGGGTGACTAAAAATAACACCGGAAATACCGTGAGTTGTAACACTACCAGGGATATACCCGGACGTGAGTGAAATATTCCCAAGGCATACAGCAGAATATAAATGGTGGTTCTGGAACAGCCTTATATGGTAAACGTAACACAATGTATTACTTTCGTCTTATAACTCTGGCAAACTACCATATATGACAAATGTAACACTGCGTTACTTTTGCATCATATGGCAAGCGTAATCACGCAGTACTATATGAGGTCCAAAGAACGAACTGTATTTGGAATATATAGAAAATATAAATAAGTACGTTGCTTTAACCATATGGACGTTATATGTGTTATATATGGTGAAGTAACGCTTTATGTGTAACGGCCGCTTCGGCCCTGTCACGAGCATTGCAGGATCTTCGTACTCAAAATCGTAGCGGGAAGCGTTGGCACATGACCGTTGGTATAAAATATCGTTTACCGTTTTGTATAAAATATCGTTTACCGTTTTGTATAAAATATCGTTTACCGTTTTGTATAAAATATCGTTTATCGTTTTGTATAAAATATCGTTTACCGTTTTGTATAAAATATAGTTTACCGTTTTGTATAAAACATCGTTTACCGTTTTGTATAAAATATCGTTTACCGTTTTGTATAAAAATATCGTTTACCGTTTTGTATAAAAAAATCGTTTACCGTTTTGTATAAAATATCGTTTACCGTTTTGTATAAAAATATCGTTTACCGTTTTGTATAAGAATATTATATACCGTTCTGTATATAAATGTTGTATACCGTTTTGTACAAAAATGTTGTATACTGTTTGTATTAATTGCCGCAATTGACCATCGGGACGAGTTTTGTGTGAGGTACGCTGAACGGAATAACCAAATCAGTTTGATCAAGCCGATTTAGGATACTGGACCCCACGCTCCACACCGACAGAGAGTAAGCATCACGCTGGAACCACAACCAGCAGCCGCTACGCGTTAAAACCGTGACGGTTACGACCGTCCGGGAATAGGAGGCCTCCGACTGCACGTTCAAGAAAGCAAGTTTTGTGAAGACCGAAATCAAAAATATTAAATTTACTTGGTTTTAGCAATGTACTGAGTAATGGTCACGGAAAACAGCAAGTAAAATAAGCGGAAATCACACTTTTGGTAGTCTTTGCAAGCATGCGGAACGACGGATGCCGGGTTAATTCGAAGGTCCGCCACCGTCTACGGTGCCGTGATCCGGAACATAACCACAATAGACGGATAGAACACGTTGTGGAAGTGTGAGGGGACTTCCAAAACCGAAACGGACAACGCCAGAACTTCGCCTGTAATACGTAGAGACAATCGCTACTTACGCTAGATAGGATTGTCACCGTGGAACCCGGACTATCACTTTCCATGTAGGTAGGACATATCATATACAGAATATGTACATGTATCTATTTATGTGTGCGCCCTGTGGACAACTTTTTAGACAAAACCGCCTTGTTTATGTAGTCTATTGTAGTATGCGACTAATACAAAACCCCACTTTCCGACATTCCCGTCGCCGTACCCCGCGTCATCACCGGCGCATGCGACCCCTCGTTTTTTTCATCGCGACTAGTTGAATCCAACAATAGGTGCCGAATCTCCGCCCGAATCCCTGTTGACCCACGGCAGTCACTCAAAGATGCCTAGAAAGCGGCTGCCAAGTGCTGATGGGCACCGATAATTCGAGATTTTCTGCTCAACTCAAAAATGGGCGAACCGCCCCTCATTGGATTCGTCGCGATGAAACATCTCCAAAAATACCCGGTGGGTCTCGATCTGCCGCCCCGTTAACCCGGACGACCAACAAACGCGCCCCCACCATAGCCACGACTCTCTCTAATCGCATCAATTTTAGTACCGTTTTTACTCCTACCACCCCAGTGGCGATATCACCCCTCGTTCGAACCGCCGTTGGACGGTGAGTCCAACGATACCCGGCGGGCGTTGCTCCGCCCAACCGTTAACGCAGGAGAGCCCGCTAAAGCTCCCCATACTAATACATAACAGGACCCATGAGTGGGTTCCGACCCGTTACTAAGTCTGCCCCCTTCGTGTTTGGTATCAATCGATCCCGTTTTCCGTCCTGGGACCGAATCTGACCCCAGCCCCTCAAAAATTGTCCCGGATTCCCTTTGTCCCGCGTCCCTTCCCACGCCTGCCTCGTGTCCTCGCTGTCCTTTCGCTTTTGTCCTCATTCTCTCTCTAACCGACGTTTCTGGTCGGTTTTCTTCTCTGTTGCTTTGTTGTTGTTGTGTTCGGTGTGTTGTGAGTTTGTGTTTATCCTGAGCGACCTTTCTGTCGCTCAGGACGCCGTTGTGTCTACTGTGTGTAGTATGTGTATGTGTCTACGTGTGTATGTATTATATTTACATATAAGTATATATATCTATAAGGACACGACGTAAACGAGGACGCACGAGGACAAAACATACAAAAATTGATAAAATTTCAGAGTTTTACGGACGGACAAAGTATGGGCGGACAGGACGAACGGAGGGCGAATTAGGGCCCTCCCGCGGACCCTAGGGGCCTTGGAGCAGGGTCCCTGAGCAATTAGGAGTACATAAGGATTCACCCCGTCTCTGGCCTTGAGACGGGCACGTTCCCGCCGTCGGTTTCCCCCCGGCGAGACTTCGAAGTACCGGCATTCACATACAAATTTCAAATCAGCTCGGTTCTTTTGGACGTTTTCGGCTGTCCTCATGAACGAGGGTCATCTACTAAGTTAGATTTAGCTTAATTAGGATGGCGACAAGTTGAGGACTACAAAGACCAAGTCGATCGCCGCCGAGTTAGGACGAGTTGGGAAGGTTGAACAATCAAAATTCAAACAGATCGGCACGGTAATTGAGGTTGAAGAAGGAAGTTGCGTGTCCCGAAAGTAGTCGCGATAATCTAAGTTGAGTTGGGACCGGAAATTGTTCGAATATTGTGAGTTTAGGATCCGATTTCGCTGGACATCCGGCGATGAGGACGGGAAATAGAGACTTTAAAATTTACTTTTCTTGGGAAAATTTGGACAAAAATCACAGATGGCCAACTTCCGAGCACTCGTAAGATTCAAACTTGACGTCGGCAAATTTAATTGAAGCCGACTCTCCCTAAGGACATCGACGATTTACGGTAGCCGTCAAGATTCAATTTTCCGGAAGTGTTCCCAATTGGACACTGGACAGAAAACCCAAAAAAGTGGGCGTCAAGAAGTCGCCAACGATTGGACGGCGACAAAATTGCCATCTTTAACTACAGGCAAAAATTTCGAGGTTACGACCAACGCGTCGAATCTTGGAATCCGTTCGACTTCGACAGCGCGGAGTTCGGTCGACTTTACGGACCGGCTCCGGCGCACTGTTTTAATGTATTTGGTTTTCCTGCAGCTTTGTCTTTTTCGTTTTTCGTTTCGCTTCGGATTTACTCGATGGACGAAAGATTTCCGCGCAGGTATACACCTCGCGAAGGGGGTTCAGCTAGTGCTGCCCCAGGGATCGACAACCGTAAGTGTGAGGAAGGCTTAGTGACAACGGGGGTCTATTTTCCCTGTTAATTGAAGAGTAACAGGCCATTCGTTTAGTTTGCTCTGAATGTAGCGCACCCTTCGTACTTAGGCAGAAATATTCTCGTTCAGGTTCTAACGCCCGGTTCCCCCGAAATGCTACACACGACCCATTTCTGGAATCAATCATTAATATCGAGTTCCGACGTAGGATACGTTAGGCGATTCGGGATGTACCCGTATAGAGCGCAGTGAGGACTGATCAAACCAAAGCGAAGTCTTTCTGATTCCCCGTGGTCGTAGGTAAGGCACAACAAAATGAACGCTTCACGTCCAGACTTTACATGACTTGCTCCGTTTGAGTTAGGTTCAATGAATTTTCATGAGCCGACCACGGTAAAATTTCCTGAACGTGCATACCACGAAATAGAGACTTGTTCGATGATTTGTTTTGATGATTTTCCAAATTTGCAGCTTAGTGGATTGTTCAACGCCCATGCCGCGTTTGGGCTTGGACAGAAACGCAGATTAGGGACGGAGAACTAGCCTCCGTCGGGCTTTAGGAAGCCCTTAAAATTTCTTCTATTTCATCGAGTTAAGAAAATTTTGGGA